>JAHIAM010000817.1:0-22999 GCA_021605205.1 Aegilops longissima
ACGCGGGGCAAAGAGGAAAACACGTCCTCGAATGAAAATAATGCTTCTTTGCACACAAAAGCATAGCAAACAGATTTGCTAGAATCTACCTCATCAATATCAGATTTGGTGGCAAGTAAACATGCACTTTTCAATTTAATTTCAGAAGCAACACTAGATGGTTTATTATTAGGCTTCATTTGTTGCTCAAATTCTTTTGCCACAATATGATTTTCACTCTTATTTTTCTCCTGTTTTTGCTTTATTAGCTCTATTAATATCATCTTTCAAAATGGAATCAGGAGTCATAGGAAGCAAAGTAATATTTTTATCCTTATGAACAAGAGTATACTGATTGTTTCTACCATGGTGTAAATTTTTATCAAATTGCCATGGTCTACCAAGTAATAAGGAACATGCTTGCATAGGTACCACATCACAATCAACATAATCAGCATATGTAGAGATACTAAAATGCACACACAGACGTGTTACCTTAACCTTGCCGCTGTTGTTGAACCATTAGATGTAATAAGGATGTGGATGTGGTCTTGTGGTGAGAGATAGCTTCTCCACCATCTCCATGCTAGCCAAGTTGTTGCAGCTCCTCCATCTATGATGGCCTTGAATAGAACGTTCCTTCACAACTCCCTTTGTATGGAACAAATTATGCCTCTGATTTTGCTCAGCTTGTGTAACCTGCACACTCAAAACACGTTGAGCAACTAAACATTCATACCTGTCAGCATCTTCAGGAGCCATGTATTGCGTCTCATGATCAGAATCATCTCCGTCGTGTTCTTCATGTGTAATAAGAGCCAAAGTCTCCTCATCATAGTCACTAAGCGGACTCATACCCACCATCCTCAGTAACAATCATCCTGCAGCTTAGATGGGCATTCTCTCGCATAATGACCTCCACCCTTGCAATGTCGACAAATAATATCATGTGTTTGCCCTGTTGATGCCATGGATGAAGAAGATCTCTGTGCAGGCCCAGAAGGTGTGCTCTTGGCAGATAGTGGTGATTGTGCCTGCTTTATTGTATCATGGTTGGAGGTGGCAGCCGACGGAGGTGCCGTGTAGCGAGCGTGTGGAAGTAGATGATGCACGTGGTGTCCAGATGAAGGTCGACCTGCAGAAAAGTTAGTCCGCGCCAATGCCTATCGATCCTGCACTTCAGTTCTGCTTTACAAGCAAGATGGAATAATCGAGTGATATTATTATAATCCTTGTAGTCTAGAATGGCCTGAATCTCTCTATTTAATCCACCCGAAAAGCGTGCAAGCATAGCTTCGTTCTCCTCAACGATACCACATCTAATCAAGCCGTTTGTAATTCTGATAATATTCTTCTACGAATTTTTCCTTGTCTTAAGCGCTGCAATTTTGAAGTAATTCACGTTGATAATATGGTGGAACCCAACGAGTACGCATAGCAGTTTTCAAAGCAGCCCAAGTAGCTGGAACAGGATATAATCGACAATGTTCAGACCACCAAACACATGCAAAGCTAGTGAAAGCACAAACAGAGCGGAACACGTCTCTCCTTAGGATATTGTAAACATGTAAATCGTTGTTCAGTTTCTAACTCCCAAGTAAGATATATATCAGGAACATATCTACCCTCAAATGGTGGAATATTCAATTTCAGTTTAGGGAGATGGTCATGATCTCGTACTGAGGGGAGCCTGAACATTGCCATTATTTGCATGTGGGACGACCGTGGTTGTGGTGCTGGTGGTTGCACGTAGTTCTGATTGTCATCAACCTCATCCTCGTAATCTCCCACATAATCATGCTCCTCCACATCAGCGAGGAGCCACGAGTATCAACAGCAGCACCAGCAATTTGGCGGTGAAGAGGGACACGGCTCGCTCGGCGGAGGGCTGTTTCCGGCGTGGAGGTAGTCGGTGTTGTTGTTGTTGTTGCGAGGTGCGGCAGGTGCAGCCGGTGGTGGTGGTGGAAAGCGAAAGCAATTCAGCAAACTTGTTATCGAGCTTTGTTTCAAGCGTCTTCTCCATGCCATCTATCTTCTCCATGGCCTCGTCAAATCTGTTTAGCACATCTTGCACCTGTCCACTCATCATTTGCTGAAACTTATCATGAAGCTCCTTGTTCGTCAAGTTCTCCAAGTCAGTCTTGTCGGCTTGTGATCCTCGGCATGGTTAGCAGCAATAGAAACACACAAGAATATGATCCTACAGACTACTAACAAGTGGTGGTGGTGGCTGGTGTCACAAATCCGTCAAGCAAATCTCAAATTCTTACCAGTTCTTACCCGAAGACGGTGATTGGCAACCGTTGTAGTCAAAACTCACAAAGCTTGGATAGAGCGATTACGGGAGAGTCAAGCACGATGTAGATGTATGTGGAGCTGGGAAGGCTTTTAATATGGTAGCAAAAGGGTTAGCAATAATCAATTCAGAGATGCAAAGTTGAATAAACGCTCAACGACGTCTTGTGCTTGGTCCTAGGCTAGACCGTGCTAGAGGCGAGCCTAGAACACTAACAAAATCACGTGCTAGTCACGTAAACAAGGGAGGAGCACACTCTGAATTTTTTCTCTCTTTTTCTTTTTTTTTTGCACTTTTTTCCTCTTCTTTTTCTGTTTTTTTTGCTCCAACAATTTTTTTCGAAAAAGTCTACAAATGGTCTAAAATTGCCTAGCCGAATTTTCCGGACTTAGTTTTTTTAACTGGAACTATTTTTCTTCTGCGGATGGCTCGGATGTTGGGAGTCCTACTCTATCAAGACTCGAGTATCGCTTGATCTGGAAATCGAGAACAAAGCAACAATTACTGGACTCGGACTAGGACTCGTGGCGGAGATGAATCTGGTGGAAACTTCGGATGGTGGCGGATATTTGCGGGCGATGGAACCGTCTTGGTGGCGAATCTGTGATGGAGGTGGACTCGGATTAAGCGTGATGGCGGTGGATATGTGGTATATGGTAGCGGCGATAGCGATGGTGGTATATGGCAGCGGTGATAGCGATGGTGGTATATGGCAGCGGTGATGATGATGATCGGTGGTGATATATGGCAGCGGCGTGACAACTTGTGAGCAATCGAAACTCTAAAGGACTAGGCGCTAAGACCAGCAAGTTGACACGACAATGCAACCGACAAATTCAACAAAGCAACTACGAAAAGATTATGCAAAGGCTCAGATTGGTTGGATAGGATGAAGTAACCCTAATTTTTTGGCTTTTTAATGGTTTGTAGGTATGAAAAACAGACTCGATCTAAACTATGAAAAACTGTAAAATCTCACCAAGCAACTGAAAATCTGATACCACTTGATAGAGGCAAAGGTGTCCCGATGTTTGACGAGATAGCAATCGTTTTCGTGGAGTCGACCTTGGCGATCCGACTCTGACGTCTTGAAGCGTCGCGCCTATAGTCGCTAAACCAACTTCCGAGGGTTATTGACCATGCGGGAGCATGATCAACGACCACGAGGTCTATTTCCTGCGAGCAAGCGAAGAACAAGCAAGAAACTGAGATTGCAATCTGGATATTGCGAATAAAGAGAAAGCTTTATTAATGAAGGTGGGGTTACTGGGCCTTGAGTGCAGTGTTGAACACAAACAAAATGCGTGAAGTTGCAGCTATGGCGAACTTTGATCTAAACAAAACCCAAAGTCTAAGCGGTGCCCTAAGGGCTGTATATATGGAGGAAGAGAATTTCGTGGCCCATGGGGAAGGGGTCCGAAACCAACCCTATCTCTTGTTTCCCCACACATACGGACTCTAAAACAGCCTATACTTATGTATTTCGAAATTACATGGGACTGGCCCAATAATAAGGTGGCCTAACACCTAGATTAGCCTCTGGGCCGAAACTTATGAAGTGGCATCTTATATATTTCGTCCAAGGCTTCATTCACTCCTTATGGTGGCTTCAAAGTCCTGAAATCATCACTTGTAACTCCGTTCTTGTTCCCCTTAGCATGCCATCCACTCCATGCTTGTTCTTGCTCCAATGTTCATCCTTCTCCAAGATAGGCCCTTCATTTATAAGCAAAACAAATGTATCCAATTTAGGCAACATCATATTCTCATGAACATTAGAATCATTACCAAAAGCGAAAGTACACAGTAATTTAATTGGCGTCTTGTGAGCTCTAGTAATTGGTCCATTATATGTAGCAGTAGGGGTTGTGGGAGTAACAATGGTATTGATGTCCTCATCATCCGCCTCCTCCTTCTCCGCTGGTCGGCGACCTTGCTCCCCTCGTCTCCGGCACCCGGCAGCAAGCGCCACCGCCTAAGCTGCTCCATCCACCGCGAGCTGCCAAGACCCTGGCCGTGCACAGACCAACACCAGTCGTCCCTCTCCTTCCTCCAGCATCTTCCCTTTCTGATGCTCTTCCTCATATCTCTCTCCCTCTACTTGCCGTGCAGGGCCTCGCCATGGGCTTGAATGGAGCTCTGCCTCCATGGATACTCGCCCTCGCCCAGATCCGGCCCCTCTATCGGTTCCCCTTGTCCCAGTACCATTACGGCGGACTCTGCCGAGGCCTCGTTGCGAGTCCCATGTCGTCGTGCCCATTGACTAGTCCCGACCACCCTCTACCTCCGCCATGAGTCCCGCTGCTGCGTCTTACATTTGAGAGACAAGCGCCACGACCTCTAGCAGCGCCATGTTCCGATGGGGTTAAGCGCTCCCAAGCGTGTTGACCTCCCACCTCGCCTCGATCGCTTGCGTGGCCCTGAGCCAGCCTTGAGCCTCCTCTCTTCGGTCGGGCCTCGGCCTATGGGTGAGCAGCCCACACCTCCTCTCCTATGCTCCTATTGGGCCAGCAGATTCGGCCATATACATTTTTCAGCGTCTGCGAACTTTCCTATTATCAAAACCTGCATATTTACACATTAGTCCCTCTAGATCATGCATATATTAACTCATAAACCATGCATCATATGTATAAACATTATATATGTAAAATGCTTAGTATTTTATCTAGTTTCATAATATGTTACTTTCATCCATGTTTAATATGTACAAATTGATGTTTGCATTTAAGTTGCATAAATGACATGCTAAAATGATTTATTTCATAACTAAATAATTGTAGCTCTGAATTTCATAAACTTTATATGCAAATGGGGTAAAACATGGATAGATTAACATGGTGCAATTTATTTTCCTATTTAACAACAATAAAATATGGTTGAGGCAGAATAGTACCAAATGCAAAATATGCACATGGGGATTTTCGGAATTGTTGTTTGTTGTTCCAGCCTCATTTAGACATGCCTAAATATATAGTTTACTTATGCTTCACCTCTTGGCATGTTAACCAACATTTAATATTGATTAGTAACATAAGCGGGAGAACTAAATAAATGAATGTGGTGTTCCGTCAATGTGACAACTTCGTTGCATATTGAGATCCATAACTTGTAGTATTGTTTGTTGCACTTTGCCATGCCATGACTTCGTTAAACGGACATGCATCATATTAGTTTGTGCATCATGCCATGTTTATGTGATGGTTGTTTACCATGTTGTTTCATTCTTTCGGTGTTGCTTCTTATTGATAGTTCGGTTTCGTTGTGATTGTGAGGATCCGTTTGACTATGTTGTTTGACTACTTCATTGATTCAGTCTTCTTCCTAAGCGGGATTTCGAGGCAAGATGACCGTCACCTTGGATCTCACTACTATCTTTTCTTGCTAGTTGTCTCGATTCTATCGCTATGTCGCCTACCTACCACTTGTTTATCAAGACTTCCAATATGCCATGAAACAGCCTCTAACCTTTTCACCATCCTAGCAAAGCGTTGTTTGGCTATGTTACCTTTCTCAGCCCTCTTATAGCGTTGCTAGTTGCAGGTTGTTCCATGTTGGATATCATGGATATCCTTTGGATATCACAATATCTCTTATTTAATTAATGCATCTATATACTTGCTAAAGGGTGTAAGGATGGCCTTTTGCACGTGTTTTGTTCCATCTTGCCGCCTAGTTTCCGTCATACGGTATTATGTTCCTTGATTTTGCGTCCCTAACACGGTGAGTGTTTATGGGCCCCTCTTGACGATTACTTTGAATAAAACTCTTCCGCAAGGCCCAACATTGGTTTTACCATTTGCCTAATAACAACTAAAATTTGCATAGGGTGGCTAGCACCCAAGGTTTCTTAATCAACCACTCGGGTCGAGTGCTCCTCATGAGTGCTGGTCCAAACAAGTCATGTCGGCTTCATAGAAACTTCGGGTCTCGATTGCGTCGCTCGCTCATCCATTTGTGGCCTTGAGATGAGATACGTCTGGCTACTATCGAGTGTCGGCACATCCGGAGGTCTTACTGGTTTTATTTTACCATTGTCGAAATGTCTTGTGCAGGATTAGAGTCGATCGGAGGGTCTCGATGGAGGATTGTCTCCGCGGATCATGAGCATGTCGGGGCCTATGTTGGGACACCCTGCAGGATTTGATCTTTCAAGCGGTGCCAGCGGTTATGTGGCAGATGGGAGGTTTTAATATCTAGTTGTAGTGGACTTGAACTAAACTTAGTTAAAATACACCAACGTATGCGTAACCATATGGTATCTCTTTTAGTGCGTTCGAGAAGAGAACACGGATGGGTTATGTTTGAGCGTAAGTAGTTCATTATCACTTCTTGATCATTACTAGTTTGCGACCGTTGCATAGTTTCTCACCTTATTCTTGTACTCGTAAGTTAGCCACCATACAATGCTTAGTCCTTGCTGCAACCTCACCACTTATCCTTTCCATACCCATTAAGCTTAGCTTGTCTTGATACACATGGTGATGGGATTCTTTGAGTCCTCGTGGCTCCTGATTACTACAACAACAAGCTGAAGTACATGTAAGCGAAGCTTTGAAGTGAGCGATGCTTTCTTGTTTGGAGTCCTTACCCTTCTTCTTCTTTGATCAAGGGATAGGTTCGGTCGGGGAGCACGGGATTAGCGAGGTGGATATCGTTCTTCTTTTTATTTGATTTCATCCATAGTCGATCCTGCTCTTACTTTTCATTATTGCAATGTACTAATGAACTGTTGTATTCATGTTGTAACTTGTGGCGAGTGTAAGCCTTTACCTTGTATTCTCATCTATTCATACATGGTATGTTGTAATGATATCCACCTTGCTATGCACTTTCGAAATGTGATTGTGCCCGGTCATGAATTCATCACGTGATTGGGAAGAATCACATCTTAGCCTACATAGAGGTCATACTGGCGGTTGTCGAACCGGCGCCCTTGTTACCGCCCATGAAGATCGCAAACCCTGTTCGATTGGCTCATAGGGGTCCAAATCATTCGCCATCGAAACAACCCCTTAGCCGGCCGTCTTGCACGATACATTTAGTTGGTCTTGCTTGTGGACGATTCACCATCGAGTAGATGGTCGTCTCACCACGAATCTGATCCTTCCTCAACTTCCGCCCATGGATGAAACAAACAAAGGCATGCTTCACGGAGGTTGAACGCGGAGTCATGCCGCTTGACTGTCTCAATGATGTCGGTGGAGGTGTCGGCTCGGAGGCCGGTTCGATCTTGCCGAGCAAAGGCGTGGATTCGCCGTGGGGACCGATACCGTACTCAATTCAGCGGCCTCGGGGTCCCACCGCATCGTTGATGTAGAGCTTCTTGTGGCGACTCTTGGTCATCCGCCTCTGAGGTATCCCTTGATCCCTTTGAAGCTGCCTTCAAAAACTCAAAGCTCGTGTCTTTGGCCCCATGGTGGGCGCCAACTTTCGAATGGAGTCGACACGGCAGATGTCCTAAGCGGAAGGACTTAGTCGTGGAGCCAATGCAACTAAGTTAGCTTAAAGGGTTAATCGGGACAAAGGACATGGAGAGTTTGTCTTGGTTTGGCCCCTTGAGGTGAAGGTAAAGGCCTACTCGGTTTGGGGTTGTATTGCTTGGGTTTTGATTACGAGGGAGGCGAATCGCTTGACCTAGTTCTCGATCTATTGTCTTCTTGCCCTAAACCGACACGGGTCACCTTTATATACATAGGTTGGCCTTTCGGCTCACGAGTCGGCGGCTCATAAACAACGTGTCCGTTCATTGACTAACTAGCTTGCCTTACAAAACAAGTCATACACATATGGCGGTTCATCCTCTTAGGCCTCAAGTCACCTCTGGGTCTTGGGCTGTCGTTGAGCTTATATGACCGCCATCTTCATTGATGAGTCACCAATGGCATGACTGGCCCCTCGTGGGTGGTTCATACCAGTAGTCATATCCCCAACAGAACACAACGTTGGTCACTTGAACAATTCATGAAAGAATATTGAAGGAAGAGTGATTTCACATATAAATATATTATCTTGGACATCTTCTATGATTGTGAGCCCCATTAATTATTTTCAAACTTGAGCAAATTAGTTGAAGTTGGACAAGGAAGACAACGTAATGAGTTATATTTGGGTATATTTTTATAGAAGTTATATTGTTATGGATCCTCTAACATCGTTGCTTGCTTAGGATCTTTTGCTAGCAAAATTTTGTACTAAGTAGATATACTACTTGTGCATCCAAAACCCTTATACCCCATTTCATGCCATGAGTGTGGACCATATCTACCTATGGATTGAATAACATCCTTCAAGTAAGTTGTCATCGATGCAAAATCAATAAAAATTGCTCCTAAATATGTATGATCTTTTATTGTAAGGGAAAATAAGTGTTGTCGAAGTTGTGATGGTAAACAAATAAAAGCGACAAACTGCATAATAAAGGTTGCTATCAGCCGATTGTACAAAAGTAAAGCGCTCCTTTTACCCCTGTACTTGTGCAGACGTGGAGCCAGCAACGCCACATTAAGAAGGGAAGGAGAGGGAGGCGGGAAGAAGCCAAAGGCATAAGGAGATCAAAGGCCACACCAAGACGAGAAAACACGAAGAAGCAAAGGAGGGCAAGGTGGACTCCCCGGCGGACCCTTGCGGCGGCCTCCGGCCCGACAAGAGCCTTGATGGGGCAACTTGCCCAATGCCAGCAGGCGAGCCACCCCTTGAGCCCACGGGTTCCAACCCAACCAACTACGTTGGGGCCGAGGGCTCGGGAGGCACCTCCGTGGTGGCATGCAGATCTTTATCAAGACCATAGATATATGAGATCAGATGAGGATCAAAAGGCGGTGACCCTCGGCGGGATCCTAGCCAAGGAGATCCACAAGACCCCGGCAAGCGCCTTGCGGGGTGATACCGAAGGCGCCGGAGAGACCTTGCCGGCCTGCACCAACCAAGGCTCCACCATTGTTAGCATGCAGCTGCTAGCCCAACCAGTGGGCAGGCACCTGCGTGGCAACAGCGGCTTCGACCAACTAAGAAAGCACTGCGTGGTGGCATGCAGATCTTCGTGAAGACCCTGCCAGCGCCACCTCGCAGATCTACCTGCCTACATGCCTTTGCATGCATTACGGGATGGCGCGTGTCGAAGAAAGGAGGGCGGCGGCAGACGGGGCGGGCCTCGTTCTCGTCCCGATAAAGCTAATGGACACCTAAGTCACGCATTTAATGCACTTTGTCCCGTAATGCCATGCGATAAGCTCGTGCATTGTAGGCCTTTCCACCTCTGTGTGCCCTTTGTGAAACCCCTTTTCCCTATAAAAGGAGGCGGCGACCGGAGAGGATTAGCCTTTTGAAGCTACAGGTGACCGTAGCTAGTTGGAAAGCTCAAGAACACTCAATACATCCACCAAAGCAGGACTAGGGTTTTCCGCATCCTCGTGGCCCGAACGGTAAACCATCCGTGCTTGCTCCTAAACCTGCTCTTCTCACAACCCCAGCCGCCGACCGTAGAAGTGATCCATGTGATCCCATAGGTGTCGTTCCACGACATCTTTGGTGCGCCCGGTAAGGCGCGGTTATGAAATTTGATCTAGATTAGCCCAGCTGTTCTTATGCCATGGCTCCCAAGAAGAAGGCGATCCGGCGATCGGCTCGTCGAGAGCGAGCAGCCGCTCCATTGTGGGCGATGGCGGGCGATCGGAAGTAGAACCGAGCGCGACCATGACACCACATCACCCGGCGTCGAGCTGGCGAGCGCGTCGTTAAATGCCGCCCGGAAACGAGCGCGCCGCTAGGTCAAAAACGAGTGCAGGCCCCCAGCGAAGCGGGGCTCTCGAAGCGTCATTGTACCCCTACGGTCAGCCAGCGACCTCAAGGCAGGCAACCCGGCGCCCACAATGCGCTCTTCCCATGGTGTGCGAGATGAGCAGCATCACCACACGGTGACCCTGACACCGCCGTGAGAAAACCATGTGCATCGTCCGTGGGACGAAGGAGTCAACATGCCGCCAAAGTCTTGGCGAAAATGCGCAACTGCTGGGCGTGATAGAGCTCCTTATAGCGTGGTTAGAAGTCGAAGCGCACCACAGTCCGCGCTTCTCGCCACCACCCGCCGGAAGCTTTGGTGCGTCGCGGCTGTCCTCGATTTTCCTCCTGCTCGGGCTTCGGCAGTGGAAACCACCATCCGGAAGCCTCGTCGCCGTCGCCAATAAAGATGATCCGCAACGGCGGGCCCTCGGGCGGTGCTCGTCAAACCACCACATGTGGCGGTGGGAGAACGGGGCTGCAGACGGTACCCCGCCATTTGCGCGGTGCGGTCCATCGTGCGGCGCATGTGATAACATTTCCATATCGTTGTCCGACTCACGGACCCGCGACCAGCGCCAAGTTCTTCGAGAACAAGCCCATGAAGCGCTCGAACCACTATCGAGCACCGGCAAGATCCGCCACCCGGTCGGATAAGTGGGCGGGATCCGATATGGACCACCCGGCACGGGGGCTCCGGCAGCCTACCTTACGAGGTGGGTTGCCTAGCCTTTACCCATGAGCAGCGGCAGTTCGGTGGCGTCCCGCATGTTCAAGCCCGGCGTTGGCGAGAAGTACAATGGCAAGACCCATCCATCATAGTTCCTCGGCATCTACACCATCGCGATGCAAGCTGCGGAACTTCGCGACGACAAGGTGCTTGCCAATTACTTCCGTTAGCCTTTGAAGCCCAACGTCATGTCTTGGTTGATGCACTTGCCGTGATTCCATTTCCTGTTGGTGGATCTGTGCCACGAGTTTGTTGGTGCCTTCACGGAGCCACCAAGCTCATGGCCAGGCCGATTATTTGCATATCATTCCCGAAGGAAGGAAACCTGCGCAAAGTATATCGGAGGTTCAGCGGTGCAATACAACATCGATGTTCATCCTGCTGCCATGATTAAGCCGTTCCATCGAGCGTGCGCAACCGTAAGATCGTGAAGAGCTGGCGATGAACAAGGTTAGAGATGTGGCGAACTTTATGTTACGGCGATAAGTCTTCGGGCTGAAGAGGAAGGAAGTACCCGGCGAGGGCGCGGCATGAAACCGACTCTACTCATGGAACCGCCACCCGATGAAGAAGGGCGGCGTGACAGGATCTGGAAGAGGAAGCCGTGCTTGTCGTCGAGGATCCGGCGACACCGGCGCCGCCAAGAAGGCCAAGCGAGCGACCCGACAAAGAAATTGCGGGTGTGCGCTGCCGGCCTTAAGCGGCTGCCGACAAGCCGAGGGCTCGACAAGCGATTGCAAGATCCATCGCACCAAGGCCACGACCTCGGAACTACCGCAGGTCGAGCTGCTTGCCGAAAAGCAAAAGCACGAGTATGAGGCGGGACAAGGATAAGGGTCGAGGATGGTGCGAAGGATCCGGCAAGACGTGGCGGGCAAGGAGGCCGCCATGGCAGAATAACCAGCAAGAGAGGCCGCTCGGGGCTGCGGTAAAGCAGGAAGGCGATGATCATGACTAGACCAGCGAGTCCGGCGAGCAAGAGTTTAGAAGGCTACGGAGGCCATGTGCATCGATGGCGGTGCCTCGCTACACACTTCACACGCTAGCTCAAGCGGTGGGCATGTGAGATCAAGCTCGAAGCCTGAAGTGGTCAGCACACCCCTCATCTTTGGCGCGAGGACCACCCTAACCGCTGGCTGCGGTCGGGTGTTTGCCGTTGTTGGTCTCGCAAATGATCGCAACCTCAAGGTGAACAAGATGATGGTTGGCGATGGGGCTGGCCTGAACTTGATCTCGCCGTCGTGATCAAAGGCTGCAAATTCTGGCGGAGACCTCGAGGAAGAGCGCGTTTCAAAGGCTCAACCGGGAAGAAGCCAGCCGAAGGGAAGATCACTTTGCATGGCGTTCGAGGCGAGTTGAACTACGGGCGGAGAGGATTGTCTTTGATGTGGCGAGATCCCTTGCCCTGGCGGATCCTCGGCCACCGGCACTAGCCAAGTTCATGGCGGTGTTGCATTACGCCTACAACACTCTAAAGATGCAGGGGCGATGACCGTCATCACCGTCCCCTGCCACAAGAAGGATCTGCTGATCTGAGCCGACCTACTCTCGGGAAGCAGCTGCGGCTGCCGCCAAAGTCACTGCTCCTGCCGCTGAAGCCGGGAGGGAAGAAGAAGCCCGACAAGGCCTCTCGCACCCCTCCGGCAGGCGCACCTTTCGAGTGTTGTGCTACCGTCGGGCGTGCGGAAGAGCTCCACGGCAAGAGCAAGAAATGCAGAGCTGCACCACGGAGACCAAGAGGGTGTCCAGTCAAGGAGGATGATGCGAGAGGGCTTTCACCATAAGCTCCACCCTCGGCGACAAATAGGAAAATCGCTCGTCACTTTCCTGCGAGCGAATGTCGATGTGTTTGCGTGGTAAGCATCCGACATCCCGGCATTCCCAGAAGTGATTGAGCACCACCTTGCCGTCTGTCCCCATGCACGACACATCAGCGGAAGGTCGGGAAGCAAGCTTTGGAGCGGCATGAGTTCATCACGAGAGATCGAAAATTGGAAGCGGCGGGTTTGGTGAGAGGGTGCTCCATCCGGCGTGTTTGGCCAATCCGGTGGTGGTGCGCCAAGGCAAATGGGAAGTGGAGCTTTGTATTGACTACACGATATCAATAAAGCTTGTCCTAAGGACCCCTTCCGTTGCAGCGCGTCGACAGTTGTTGATTCCACGGCGGGTGTGATCCGTTGTCATTCCTCGATGCCTACTCGGGCTACCACGATCTTCATGACAAGAGAGATGAAAAATCCAGAGCTGCATCACGAGAGACCAAGAGGGTGTCCACCAAGGAGGATGGCGGGATGGGCTTTCACCATAAGCTCCACCCTCGACGGCAAATAGGAAGCGCGTTCGTCACTTTGGTGCGGGCGAATGTCGATGTGTTTGCGTGGCAAGCATCCGACATCCGGCGTTCCCAAAGGAAGTGATTGAGCACCACCTTGTCGTCTGTCCCCATGCGACCCATCAAGAAGAAGGTCGGAAGCAAGCTTTGGAGCGGCGGAGTTCATCATAGAGGAGATAAGAAAATTGGAAGCGGCAGGTTTGGTGAGAGGTGCTCCATCCGACATGGTTGGCCAATCCGGTGGTGGTGCGCAAAGGCAAATGGGATGTGGAGGCCGTGTATTGACTACGAGATATCAATAAGGCTTGTCCTAAGGACCCCTTCCGATTGCAGCGCATCGACGATTGTTGATTCCACGGCGGGTGTGATCATTGTCATTCCTCGATGCCTACTCGGGCTACCACCAGATCTTCATGTCAGAAAGATGAAGAAGACAACATTTATCACCCCATGTGGTACATATTACTTTTACGGATGCCTTTCGGGTTGAAGAGTGCTGGCTCAACATTACATGAAGGCGGTCAGTTGGTTTTGAGCCCGGCTACATAGAAATATGGAAGCTTATATGGATGACATAGTGGTCAAAACCAAGGACAAAGCGACCCTTGTAAAATACTTAGAAGAGCGTTTGCCAACCTCCAAGATCAACCTCAAGGCTGAACCCTCGGAAGTGTGTCTTTGGCATTCCATCTGGAAAACTTCTTGGGTTCTTTGTGTGCACATGGGATTGAGGCAAACCGGACAAGATCAAGGCTATTGAGCAGATTGCGGCACCCAAGCGGATCAAGGATGTGCGTCGGCTCACTGGCTGCATTGCCGCCATGAGCATATTCATCTCAAGGTTAGCTGAGCGTGCCCTTCCCTTTTCAAAATCTTGAAGAAGGCGGCCCAATGGAGTGGACCCCGAGGCCAAGGCAGCGTTGCGGATCTGAAGAAATACCTTTCCTCTATGCCAATCTGGTTGCGCCTAAACCACAAGAGCCGATGCTGCTATACGCGGCAATGAATCAAGTGGTCGATTATCGCACTAGTAGCCGAGAGGAGATCGACAAGCGGCGATTGCATCGGCAGGACGGCGGATGGCATGTCGAGAAATTCCCTGGCGGGGCTGGTGCCCGGCAAGGCAAGGCTCTGGTAGAGTCGGCGCCATCGGGACGGACCAGCGCAGCCATGTGAAGTGGTGTAGAGGAAGAAGATGATGCAACACCTGTTTGGTTGTCAGCTCCCTCTTGCGGGGGCTAGGTCAAAATACTCCGGTGTGCAGAAATTGCTCTTAGGCCTCCATATGGCCTCGAGGAAGCTGCGTCATTACTTCCAAGCCCACGAGATCACTGTCGTCACCGCCTCTGTTGCAATGGATCTTGCACAACCCGGATGCAACGGAAGGATTGTGGAGTGGGCCTTGGAGTTGTCGAGCTTTGGGTTGAAGTTTGGAAGTACCGACAATCCGAGTAGAGTCTTGGCGGAGTTCATTGCGGAATGAACCATAAGCCAGACGAAGAAATCGGAGACCGCTCTCCCGGCAAGGAAGCGAGTGCGGCTGGATCATGTACTTCAATGGGGCTTTATCGCTGCAAGGTGATGACCCACAAGTGTAGGGAATCTATCATAGTCCTTCGATAAGTAAGAGTGTCGAACCCAATGAGGAGCAAGGAAATGATAAGCGGTTTTCGATGAAGGTTTTCTCTGCAAGCCTTGAAATTGTAGGTAATAGATAGTTTTGTGATAAGATAAATAAGTAACGAGCAACAAGTAATTAAAGTAAATAAAATGCAGCAAGGTGGCTCAATCCTTTATGTAGCAAAGGATAAGCATGGACAATTTCTAATAATAATTAAGGAGCTCCGAGGACACATTGGGAATTATCGTGAAGCTAGTTTTCATCACGTTCATATGATTCACGTTAAATTCTTTGATAATTTGATATGTGGGTGGACGGTACTTGGGTACTGCCCTAACTTGGACAAGCATCCCACTTATGATTAACCCTATTGCAAGCATCCGCAACTACAAAAGAAGTATTAAGGTAAACCTAACCACAGCATTGAACATATGGATCCATATCAGCCCCTAACGAAGCAGCGCATAAACTAGGGCTTAAGCTACATCACTCTAGCAACCCATCATCTACTTATTACTTCCCATGCCTTCCTCTAGGCCCAAGTAATGGTGAAGTGTCATGTAGTCGCGTTCACATAACACCGCTAGAGGAAAAGACAACATACATCTCATCAAAATATCCAAATTCACATGACTACTAATAGCAAAGACTTCACCCATGTCCTCGGGAACAAGCGTAACTACTCACAAAGCATATTCATGTTCATAATCGGAGTAATAATATGCATAAAGGATCTGAACATATGATCTTCCACCAAGCAAACCAATTAGCATCAACTACAAGGAGTAATCAACACTACTAGCAACCCACAGGTACCAATTTGTGGTATTGATACAAGATTGGATACAAAGAGATGAACTAGGGTTTGAGAGGAGATGGTGCTGGTGAAGATGTTGATGAAGATTGACACCCTCCCGATGAGAGGATCGTTGGTGATGGCGTTGGTGATGATTTCCCCCTCCGGGAAGTGTCCCCGCGAACAGCTCCGCTAGATCCTAGATTGATTCATGAGGTTCCACCTCGTGGCGGCGGAGTTTCGTCTATAAGCTTGCCTACGATTTTTTCGGGTAAAATTGATGATATAGCAGAAGATGGGCGGGAGGCCACGGGTGGCCCGAGAGAGGCGCGCCCTATAGAGGCGCCCCCATCTCATGGACAGGTGTGAGCCCCGGCATATTCTTTGCTCAGAAATTCTTGTTAATTCAAAAGGTTGTTTCGTGGAGTTTCAGGACTTTTGGAGCTGTGCGAATAGGTTTCCAACGTTTGCTCCTTTTCGGCCGAATTCCAGCTGCCGGCATTCCCCTCTTCATAGTAAACCTCGCTTCTCCTCAAGCGAGCCGATATCGAAAAATATGTCCACATGTTTAGAGATAGAGGTGTCGATAAAAATAAAATCTGGACATGAGGGCATCATGATCATTCAAATAACAGCAACATATATAGATTTTGTCATATGATTTCCTATGCTCAAGTAACAATCAATTCACAATGTCAAGTATGGTTCAAAAACTTCATTGGGAACTAACAAACTATAGTCTCAGATCATTGAAGCAATTGCAATTTATCATAACATCAGAAAGAGTCAACAGTAGAGCTTTTTAGCAAGCTCACATAATCAATTATCTTGTAGTCCTCTACAATTGCTAACACTCACCCAGTACTTGTGGTTATAGAGTTTCAGCGGACCTTTGAGAAAGATAGGGCTTATTGTGTTGCCTCCCAGCGTATTCACCTTTAGGTGATGTCAACAATAATAGCCGTGCTAACTTACATCAATTGGATATATATATCATGATCTTTCAAACACGAGGCGTGTCAAAGGATAAAATGAAAAAAGGAAAAGGTGAGGATCACCTTGACTTAAGCATAAAGTAAAAGATAGGCCCTTAGCGGAGAAGCGAGAGGTTGTCATGTGCGTCTAGGGTTGATGCATAATATCTTAATGTAAAAGAGCGTCACTTTGTATTGCCCATTGTATGTGGACCTTTATTATGCAGTCCATCGCCTTTATTACTTCCACAACAAGTTAGTACAAAGCTTATTTTTCTGCACTAATAAGTCATACATAATTAGAGAGCAATTTTTATTGCTTGCACCGATGACAACTTACTTGAAGGATCTTACTCAATCCATAGGTAGGTATGGTGGAATCTCATGGCAAAACTTGGTTTAAGGATATTTGGATGCACAAGTAGTATTTCTACTTGGTGCAAGGAATTTAGCTAGCATGAGGGGAAAGGCAAGCTCAACATGTTTGGAAGGTCAATGACAATATACTTTAAGCGAGATGTCGGAAAACATAAACTATTACGTTGTCTTCCTTGTCCAACGTCAACTCTTTTAGCATGTCATACTAAATGAGTGCTTCACCATCATAAAAGATGTCCAAGATAATTTATTTATATATGAACCCCTCTTTCCTTATCACTTCCTATTAATTCAGCGATGACCAAGGCTACGTTCATCAACTCTCAACAATTTTATGCCTCATACTTTCTGTGTGAAGTTATCACTATCCATAAGATCAATATGAACTCTTTTATTCTTTCTACTTTCTCAAGATCATAGCAATATAGCAAAGCCCTTGACTCAACACTAATCTTTATTATAGATAGCACTTTCGGACTCGATTACAAAAGAGATCACAAAGCAAAACTCAAAACTACTTGATATAAAAACATGAATCTACTAGATCAAGATACTACTAAAAGGATCGAACTAAATAAAGCGGTAAAGATAGAAGTGTGATGGTGATACGATGCGAGGCACCTCCCCAAGCTTGCGGGTTGCCAAGGGTGCCATACCCATGTGATTAGGTCCTTGGAGGTGGTGAAGTAGGAATTGTTGATGATGTGAAGCATAGTCCGTCTTCAAGGCATAGGATCTCCATGATAGAAGAATGATCGAGTCTCAAGGATCCTTAAATCTGCAGCCAAACTCATCCTCTTGAATCTATATTCATACTCACGATTCTGGTTTTGCAGGTCATATGTGGCGCCCCGATTCAATCGTACACTAATCATGCGCAAATGTATCGATCAAGATCGAGACTCACGGGAAGATATCACAACACAACTCTACAAATAAGATAAGTCATACAAGCATCATAATACAAGCCGGGGGCCTCGAGGGCTCGAATACAAGTGCTTTCGATCATAGGCGAGTCGCGGAGCAACAATATCTGATGAGGACATAAGTTAAACAAGTTTGCCTTAAGAAGGCTAGCACAAAGCGGGATCTGGATCGAAGAGGAGCGGCCTCCTGCACAGGATCCTCCTAGGTCACTCCTGGCCGTCGTCGGTAGTGCTGCGTAGTAGTAGGCGCCTCTGGAGTAGTAGTCGTCATAGGCGGTGGCGTTTGGGTCTGGGCTCCATCGATCGATTGCAGCAATCGAGTAGAGGTAGGGAAAAGGGGAACAAGGCAACCGTGAGTACTCATCAAAGTACTGCAAGCAAGACTACACTACATATGCATGGATATATGTGTAAAGGCCATATCGTGGTGAGCTGCAGAATGCGAGAATAAGAGGGGATAGCTAGTCTTATCGAAGACTAAACTACGGACACCGTCTTACACGACAGAAGAGGACACGGAAGTCCTCAAGTAACATCATATAGCAATAATCCTACCGCAATCCCACTCATAACCTGGCGAGCTACCACCGGTTATGTCGGCACTTGAAAGGTGTGTTTTATCAAGTATCCGGTTCTAGTTGTCATAAGCTCAAGGTACAACTCCAAGTCGTCCATTGCGAAGATCACGGCTATCGAATAGATTAACTTCCTGGGGTGCACCATCTTACCAGCGCTTGATCCCATTTGGCGGACACACTTTCCGGGGTCATGCCGACCCGGAAGATCAACACGTCGCAGCCCACCTAAACTGTGAGAGGCCAACCGCGGTCTAAACCTAAGCGTGCGAGTGCAGGCCCCGCCATACGACACACCTGCCGTTCGTCTGTGGCGAGCAGACCTAGCCCATCGGCGTTCGGTCCAATCGTAGCGCGCTCTCATCGTGACGTCTGAAGTGCTTGGTGATACCACGGCGGGATACCCATAACTACTCCGCGTAGATGGTTAGTGCGTATAAGCTCGTAGCCAACTCAGATCAAATACCAAGACCTCGTTAAGCGTGTTAAGTATCCATGACGCCCGAGAAGGCAGGCCACCTCTCTCTAAGCGGTCTCAACCTGCCATCGCTCCGCCTCAAGATCCACTCGGGTGCTCCATCGGCCGACCCGACTTTAGTCTCCACATGTATCATGTATAAAGTATATAGTATATACCCGTGATCAACTCCAGGTGATCACGGCCCGATAATTTAACGCGACGGACAAGAATGTAGGGCCACGGATGAAAATACTAGCATCTATACTATGCATATAGGATTGCGGTAAAGTAACAACGAAGTAACAAGGGCGTCTATGCAGCGGTATAGGAGTATCTGAAAACAGTAACATGCTATACTACTCTAATGCAAGCAGTATAGAGAAAGTAAGCGATATCTGGTGATCAAGGGGGCTAGCCTGGTTGCTACGGCAAGAGAGAAGTCGTCAACACCGTGTCGAGCGGCGGCGTCGGTCTCGTAGTCTCTAGGAGAGAAGAGGAAGAAACAATGAATACCAAATAAGCAGATGCATATCGATGCATGACATGCTAAGCGATGCTAGGCGTGCCCTAACGTGGCATGAGAAGTCTTGGTTGGGAAACATCAGGAAAAGTATTCGGTGTTTAGGATTTTAGGCGGAAGGGCGGAGGGAAAAGTTGCAGGTTCGATAGGTTAGGGGTGTGTGGTGGATGAGCGGACTGCGTATCGGATTCATCTACGTGCGTTACGAGTAACTTTCATGTTGAAAATATTTTAATCGAGATTACGGATTAAAAGATATAATTTTAAAAGATTTTAATAATTTACGGAATTTAATTAATTATTTAAATAATTGAAAAATGTATTTATAGCGTCGGCATGATGTCATCTTGCGTCGAGTCAACAGGGTTGGTAGTCAAACTGACAGTGGGTCCGCATGTCATTCTACATTATCTAATTAACCTAATCAGATTTAATTAGCGTGGTTATGGTTTAATTAGTGATTAGGTTAAATCTAATCTGGTTTAATTAAGTTAATTAATTCTCTAATTAATTAATTAATTAATTAATATTTAATTATTATTTTAATATTTAGTTTTCCTTTTTTCATTTTCGTTTTTAACCTTTGGGGCCCTTTGGTGAGACCAGCCCAGCAAGCAGGCAGAGCGAGGAGAGCGCGATTGGCGCTCGAATAGAGCGCGTGCAGAAGCCGAGCCACGGCACGCCGGAGGGCGCGACCACGCGAGGTTGGCCCGAGCTGCAGCGCGCCAGCGACAAGCAGTGAGCCCAGGGAGCGGCGGCGGAAGCGAGGAGAGGGCGGCCCGTCTTGAGCATGATGGTGGTGGCGAAGCGCCTTGCGCGAAGGTGTCTGAGTCGGCAGCCGCCGTGGTCTGCGAAGCGTTAACATGGCGTCGGCCAGCCTTGTCGCCGAAACACGTCGGAAGGGCAGGGGTTTAGTGGCGAAACGGCGCCGTTCGGTGAGGAGAGAAAGCAGAATGCCTGGCCGGAGGCCGGCGAGCAGCGGCAAGCTGAAACTCTGATGGGCGTGAGGAGAGGGCGAGCGGAAGATGTGAGCTCGGCGGGGCCCGTGGGTCTAGAAGCGGTGCGTGGAGCGTCGGCGTCCGCGAGGCGAAGCGAGAAGCGTCGCCCGCGTCGGGGAGGCGTCCGGTGGTGGAGGCAGGTTGACCCAGGTGGGGTGCCCGCTGCGTGAGAGCGACGGATGCGAGGGGGCTCGGCGAGAGCGGAGGCGACGGTTGGGCGGGGGCCGCCAGCGATGGTGACAGGGGTTCGCTCGATCTGGATCGAAGCGAGGCGAAGCGGATCGGGCAGTGAGGTGGGGACTGGGGTTTCTAGCCGAGGAACTAAGTGGCCGGCGTGGGCCCGAGATGGTGGGCCGGGGTGAGGGCCAGGTGGGGGTTCAGGTGGGCCAGTGGGGAAGGCTGGCCAGGATGGGCGATGGGGTTCCTTCCCCCACCTCTTTGTTTTATTTTCTTTTATATTTTTCCTTTTCTTACTTTCTTTTAGATTAATTAAAATGCCAAACAGTTTACAAAATTTTTGCACCCACCATAATTAGGTTTGCTATTTTAGACAACCTCCGAACATTTTAGTTTTAGTTTTTTGAAACTTTTTATCTTTGCTTTTGTTTTGAATTGTTTGTAGGCGGGTTGAATCAGCGTGAGGTTAGCCACGATGAACGAGGTGATCTGTTGCTTAATCACGGGTGTTACAAATCTCCTCCCTACAAGAAATCTCGTCCGAGATTTAGGAGGTAGAAGGAAAGAGTGCGGGATATTCATCTCATAGGCGATCCTCGCGTTCCGAGGTGAAGCCGTCTTGAGTGATTCGACCACTTTGGACTTTGAGGAACTTGATGCGCCTTCGGCGTGTGCGGCGTTCAGCTTAGTCGAGAATGCGGACGGATGTTCTTTATAGGAGAGGTCTGTTGCAATTCGAGCACTTCATGGTCCCTTGCTCGGATTGGGTCCTTGAAGCAGCGTCGGAGTTGTGACCGTGGAACACATCGTGAACACGAGAAAGGTTCGACGGAAGCTCGATTGATATGCCACTTTTCCGCCTTTCGGAATAGTGAATGGGCCAATATAGCGAGGAGCTAACTGCCCTTGATCCGGCGGTGAGCACCCTTCATTGGTGTAGCGAAGATAGGCCTTTTCGCCGAGTTGATAGACCATGTCTTTGTGATAGCGGTCATAATTACTCTTTTAGCGGGGTGGCGGTCTTGAGGTTCTCGTGAATAATGCGAACTTGTTCTTGGCATGTTGGATAATATCCGGACGAAGAGTGGGCGTTCCCCGTTTTGACCAGTTCGGAGGGTTCGGCACTTTCGTCCATATAACACTTGAAGGGGCCATCTTGACTAGCAGTAGCTATTATTATAAGAGAACTCAGCATACGGGAGAGATTCCTCCCATTTCTTGCGAAGAAGCGACACAAGCTCGAAGCATGTCTTGAGAATTTGGTTGACACGTTCAACTTGCCCTTGAGGCTGCGGATGAAATGCGATCTTGAAAGATAAATGAGTCCCCATAGCTTCTTGAAAACTTGCCGAGAATCTTGAAGTGAATAAGCTGCCACGGTCGAGGCGATAACGGTGGAATACCGTGAAGTGAAACAATTGGACATATAGGCGTTGCAAGCTGGCTAGCGATGATCGTTTCTTTGACCGCCGGAAAATGTGCAACTTTAGAAGTCGGTCAATGGCGACAAATGCATCATTACCTTTCTGCGATTTGGGAAATCCGTGGGAAGTCCATTTCAACATGGTCCCATTTCCATTCGGGAATAGAGATAGGCTGCGAGTTCAGCGGGCCTTTGATGTTACGCTTTGATCTGACGGCAAGCGTCACACTCGAAACATAGCGGCGATGTCTTGCTTCATATTAGACCACTAGAATCTCGGCGAATGTCTTGATACATCTTTGTACTGCCGGGATGGATACATAGAGCGTATCATGAGCTTCTTTCATAACCTTGAGTCATATTCAGGTTTTCCTTCTTACGGCACCACTAAGCGGCCTTTGAAGTACAAAGGCGCCATCATCGGCAATAGTGAAGGATGAGGATTTCCTTTCTTGATGTCTTGTTTAAGCTTGAGACTTGAGTCAAATCCTGCATTGTCTTTATGGTGCCACGAGATCGGGTTCAACACCGGGTATAGAGGAACCACCAGGGAACAACCGGAGATTCATCTTGCGGAACTCGGGGAGGGAAAAGTGCACGGAGGAACAATATGGAGGTTCACTTTATGAATTCTTCAACAAGAGGGCTGAACTTTGTGAAACTGAAGGTGGTTGCGATGAGATTTGCGGCTCAAGGCATCAGCCATTACATTAGCCTTGCACGGCGTATAGAAATACCCAAATCAAAGATGCAAGCTGTCTCCATCCATCTCTGTGCGGAGGTTCAGTGCTGGCTGAGTAGCAGATACTTCGAGACTTTGGTGGTCGGTGAAGATCTACTAGCGATTACCGAGAAGGTAATGTCGCCCTTGTTTGATGCATGAATGAATGGAACAAGTTAGAGTGCGTGACTGGGTAGTTCTCTTCGTGAGGCGCAAGTGTCGAGAGGCATAAGCAACCACTTTGCGCTCTTGCATTAGGACACCGCCTAAACCTTGGCAGAAGCGTCGCGATAAATGCGAAGTCCTTCTTAGTG
>JAHIAM010000818.1:0-51364 GCA_021605205.1 Aegilops longissima
GGTGATCTAACGCATGCAAACAACAAGCATACAATAAGTACTCATATAATGCACAGGAAATCTCGGATAGAAGATCTAACCAGAAAATTCAACTTAAGAACCCTGGTGCAAAAAGAATCGAATCAAATAAAACAACGAAAGTCAAGCGTCGAAAGAAAACGACTCGGTTTAGCAATTTGAAACTAGGTCAAATTTTACAGTAGCAAAACTTTGTTTAAGTGGATTAGTCGAACGGCGGTTTGAAAGCGAAACTCGAGCGCTTGAATCACCTGATTCCGATAAGCGGCGAGAAAATAAACTGATTCGAAGATTGGATCGAAAATCGAAATCGGAAAATAACGGATTAAATCCGATTTAAAAGAAAAACGATGAACGGTTAAACGAACGGACGTTCGTTAACCGGAAACTAACCGGCGAACGCGTTCGTTAGAACGAACGGATCGGTGAACGTTCACTAATTAACTAAATCGAAAAAAATAAACCAATCTAGGGTTAAAAAAAAACCGAACAACGAAAGAAAAACCGGACGGGTTTTAAAACAAAAACGGACCGGGCGGGGCGGGGGTGGCGGTGGCTATCTCCGGCGAGGTCGCGGTGGGCTCGAGACTCCGTGGCGGCGCGCGGGTCGGTGACAATGACCCAAGGCGGCGGCGGCGGCAACACACAAGGCGGCAAGGCGGGGGGTTGGGTTAGGCAAGGGCTGGTTGGGGAGAGAGGGGGTGAGGGTATATAAAGAGGGGGGAGTAGCTTGGGGAGGGCAAGCAAGGGAGGAGGAGTCCTCCTCGGACTCATGGTGGGCGGCCAGCCTGTATGTGTGGTATGTGAGAGCAGGGCGGCTAGGCGGCGGCTTAGGCAGCTGGGCCCTTGGCCCAGAGGCGAAGTGGTTTTTTATAAAAAAAGCAGCAATTAAAATAATTCTAAACGAACTCCAAAATAAAAAATAAATTTTCCCGACTCCTAAAAATGAGTCGAACAAAATGAACTTTAAAAGCAGGGCCAAAATGCATATTTTAAAATACTCATTTTTCCCTAAAGCAAATAAACCTCGAAAAACCAAAATTTGATTTATTTATTAAATCTTCATTTTTCCTAAATCTTGGGAAAGTCATATTATTCCCTCTCTTATTTTTTTATTGGAAAAATATTTGAAGATAAATAAACAAATCCAAATGATCCTATTTTCAAAATTTGAGAAAACCCAAATATGAAAATAATGAAATCTCCAACTCTCTCCGGGGTCCTTGAGTTGCGTGAAATTTTCTAGGATCGGAAAATGCAAGAAAATATGATATGCATGATGACTTAATGCATAACATTCCAAATTAAAAATTTGGGATGTTACAATAGGTTTGGGGGGTATATAAAGATTTTTTATCTTGGGAAACAAGCAAGCGGAAGAAAAGCGAGTCCGGAAAGTACCGAGGTGGGCACAACCCACAGGGCGCGAGCTTGCCTCAGCGCCCTGGTGTCTTGTGCCCACCAGGGTCACCTTCGTGGTAGTTTCTTATTTTCCTAATTTTTTAAATATTCCAAAACTGACAAAAAATATTTTTGCGGATTTTTCGGAGTCCGTTTACTCACCGTATCACGTACCTCCTCTTTTTAACTATGCTGGAGTGTTCCGGAAGGTTTCTTTTATGTGTTCTTCTGGCGTCATAGTTCGGATACTATTGCTTTCAACATTAATGGGCGTACCTGAGATATAATGTTTTATTCATTGCCCATTAACAACCTTAGGGTTAGTACCTTCGGCATTATTTATTTTGATAGCTCCAGATCGATAAACCTCCTCGATAACATAGGGCCCTTCCCATTTGGAGAGGAGTTTTCCTGCAAAGAATCTAAAATGAGGTACAAAAGAACATATTCTCCAACTTTGAACTCACGCTTTTGGATTCTTTTATCATGCCATCTTTTAACTTTTTCTTTAAATAACTTGGCATTTTCATAAGCTTGGGTTCTCCATTCATCTAATGAGCTAATATCAAATAACCTCTTCTCACCAGCAAGTTTGGAATCATAGTTGAGCTCTTTAATCGCCCAATATGCTTTATGTTCTAACTCAAGAGGCAAATGACAAGCTTTTCCATATACCATTTTATAAGGAGACATACCATATGATTTTTATATGCTGTTCTATAAGCCCAAAGTGCATCATCTAATTTCTTAGACCAATTCTTCCGGGACCTATTGACACTCTTTTGCAAAATTAATTTTATTTCTCTATTGCTAAGTTCAACTTGACCACTAGACTGAGGATGATATGGTGATGCAATTCTATGGTTAACATCATACTTGGCAAGCATTTTACGGAAAGCATCATGAATAAAGTGTGAACCACCATCAGTCATTAAATATCTAGGGACTCCAAACCTTGGGAAAATAAGTTCTTTAAGCATTTTAATAGAGGTGTTGTGATCAACACTACTAGTTGGAATAGCTTCTACCACTTAGTAACATAATCAACAACAACCAAAATATGAGTATACCCATTAGAGGAAGGAAAAGGTCCCATGTAATCAAATCCCCAAACATAAAATGGTTCAACAACAAGTGAATAATTCATAAGCATTTCTTGACGCTTACTAATATTACCTATTCTTTGACATTCATCACAAGATAAGACGAACTTACAAGCATCCTTGAAGAGAGTAGGCCAATAAAACCCAGATTGCAATACCTTGTGAGCAATTCTGTCTCCCGCATGATGTCCTCCATAAGCTTCGGAGTGACATTTCCGTAGGATTTGTCCCTGTTCATGTTTAGGTACACAACATCTAATAATACCATCTACTCCTTCTTTATAAAGATGTGGGCCATCCCAAAAGTAATGTCTTAAATCATAGAAGAATTTTTTCTTTTGTTGGTATGTGAAACTAGGGGGTATATATTTAGCAACAATGTAATTAGCATAGTCAGCATACCAAGGAGTGCTATTAGAAACATTAGCTAACATTTCTCATCAGGTAAGCTATCATTAATAAGTTGTGGGTCATCAAGAACATTATCCAGCCTAGACAAGTTATCAGCTACGGGGTTCTCCGCTCCTTTTCTGTCAGTGATATGCAAATCAAATTCTTGTAGCAAGAGAATCCATCGAATAAGCCTAGGTTTTGCATCTTTCTTTTCCATAAGATATTTTATTGCAGCATGATCAGTGTGAACAATTACTTTTGAATCTACAATATAGGATCTAAATTTATCACAAGCAAACACCACTGCTAGAAATTCTTTTTCAGTGGTAGCATAATTTCATTGAGCATTGTCTAGAGTCTTACTAGCATAGTGAATAACATTTAGTTTTTTATCAACTCTTTGTCCTAGAACAACACCAACAACATAATCACTAGCATCACACACAATTTCAAAAGACAAGTTCCAGTCAGGTGGTTGAACAATAGGTGCAGAAATTAAGGATTTCTTGAGTGTTTAGAAGGCTTCTAAACAATCATCATCAAAAACAAAAGGAATATCCTTTTGTAAAAGATTTGTAAGAGGCCTAGAAATTTTAGAGAAGTCTTTGATAAATCTCCTATAGAAACCAGCATGACCAAGGAAACTACTAATACCTTCGATATCTTTAGGACATGGCATTTTCTCAATTGCATCAACCTTAGCTTTGTCCACCTCAATACCTCTTTCAGAAATTTTATGTCCCAAAACAATACCTTCGTTAACCATAAAGTGGCACTTCTCCCAATTCAAGACAAGATTTGTTTGCTCACATCTCTACAAAACTCGATCAAGATTGCTTAAACAATCATCAGAAGACTTCCCATACACAGAAAAGTCATCCATGAAAACCTCAACAATCTTTTCACAAAAATCAGAGAATATAGCAGTCATACATCTTTGAAAGGTAGCAGGTGCATCGCATAAACCAAAAGGCATATGTCTATAAGCATAAGTTCCAAAGGGACAAGTAAAGGTGCTCTTTTCTTGATCAGGTTGAGAAATAGGTATTTGTGAAAAAACTGAATATCCATCAAGGAAGCAAAAATGTGTGTGCTTAGATAATCTTTCTAGCATTTGATCAATAAAAGGCAGAGGGTAATGATCTTTTATAGTTGCTTTGTTTAATTTTTTAAAATCAATTACCATTCTATAGCGTGTAACAATTCTTTGTGGAATAAGTTCATTCTTATCATTAGGAACAACAATAATACCTTCCTTCTTAGGGACACAATGAACAGGACTTACCCATCTACTATCAGCTATAGGATAGATTATACCTGCTTCCAGAAGTTTTAATATTTCCGTTCTTACCACTTCTTTCATCTTCGGATTTAACCAACGTTGGTGATTAACAACGGGTTTAGCATCAGGTTCCATATTAATTTTATGCTGACATAGAGTGGGACTAATGCCCTTAAGATCATCAAGAGTATACCCCATATCAGCTTGGTGCTTCCTTAGAACTTTCAATAATCTTTCTTCTTCATGTTTTGAAAGGTTAGCACTAATAATAACATGATATATCTTTTTCTCATCAAGATAAGCATAATCCAAAGTGTCTGGCAATTGTTTTAATTCAAACACAGGATCACCTTTAGGTGGAGGAGGACTTCCTAGAGTTTCAATAGGCAAACTGTGTTTAAGCAGAGGACGTTGTTCAAAGAAAATCTTATGTATTTCATTTCCTTCATGCATATGTAAATCATTTTCATGGTTTAGCAGATATTGTTCTAAAGGATCAGTAGGAGGTACAACAATAGAAGCAAGACCAATAATTTCATCCTTACTAGGTAATTCTTTTTTATGAGGTTTTCTACTAAACTTGGAAAAATTAAACTCATGAGACTCATCACCAAAACTAACACCGACAATTTGTTTCTCACAATCTATTTTAGCATTAACGGTGTTCAAGAAAGGTCTAGCAAAGATAATGGGACAAAAGTCATCTTGTGGGGAACCAAGAACAAGAGAATCAGTAGGGTATTTTATTTTCCCACACAAGACTTCAACATCTCTAACAATCCCAACTGGTGTGATGGTGTCTCTATTAGCAAGTTTAATAGTAACATCTATGTCTTCTATCTCAGCGGGTGCTATGTCGTGCATAATTTCTTGACATAAAGTAAAAGGAATAGCACTCGCGCTAGCACCTATGTCACATAAACCATGATAACAGTGATCTCCTATCTTAACTAAGACAACAGGCATGCCGACAACAGGTCTATGTTTATCTTTTTCATCGGGTTTGGCAATTCTAGCAGCTTCATCACATAAGTAAATAACATGCCCATCTATATTATTGACCAAGAGATCCTTAACCATAGCAACACTAGGTTCTACCTTGATGTGTTTATCTGGTTTGGGTGTTCTACTATAACTTTTGTTGACCATAGTTGAAACTTTAGCATGTTCCTTCATCCTAACAAGGAAAGGCAGTTTCTCAATGTAAGCAGTAGGAACAATTCGATCAACATTATAAATAATAGTTTCATCTTTAGCTATTACCGGTTCTTCAATTTCTTCTTTAATAGGTGGATGATATTTAAAGCACTTCTTCTTAGGGAGATCAACATGAGTAGCAAAAGATTCACAAAAAGAGGCTACTATCTCAGAGTCAAGTCCATATTTAGTGCTAAACTTTTGAAAAGCATCGGTATTCATAAAAGATTTAACACAATCGAACTTAAGCTTAATACCTAACTCTTTACCTTCATCGAGTTCCCAATCTTCAGAGTTGCGTTTAATTCTTTTCAAAAGATCCCACAGGAATTCAATAGGTCTTATTCATAAAGGAACCAATACAAGAAGTATCGAGCATGGATCGATCATTATGAGAAAGTCGAGCATAAAAATTCTGAATAATATTTTCTCTTGAGAGCTCATGATTGGGGAATTAATATAACATTGACTTAAGCCTCCCCCAAGCTAGAGCGATACTTTCTCCTTCACGAGGCCACAAATTATATATATAATTCCGATCACGATGAACTAGATGCATAGGATATTTTTTTGGTGAAACTCCAATTTCAATCGATTCCAATTCCAAGATCCAATATCATCGCACATCCTATACCATGCCAATGCTTTTCCCTTCAAAGATAAAGGGAAAACCTTCTTCTTAGCTTCATCTCCAGGTAAACCTGCAAGCTTAAACAATCCACAAATTTCTTCCACATATATCAAGTGCATATCAGGATGTTCGGTTCCATCTCCTGCATAAGGATTAGCTAGCAGTTGTTCTATCATACCCGAAGGAATTTCATTTTCAATATTTTTAGTAGGTACAGTAGGTTGAGGGGTAACTAATTATGGTTCCGGTCGAGGTGAAGATACCCCGAAAAAACCCCTCAAAGGATTGTTCTCCATAGTAACAAGTGACAATAAATTTCAGCACGTAGTAATAATTTTTCCTTACCAATTTCCACTTACCAAGAGCGCTTCACTCCCCGGCAACGGCTCCAGAAAATAGCCTTGATGACCCACAAGTATATGGGATTAATTTTAGTCTTTTCAATAACTAAGAGTGTCGAACCCAACGAGGAGCAGAAGGAAATGACAAGTGGTTTTCAGCAAGTTAATGTCTGTAAGCGCTGAAATTGTAAGTAACAGAGTAGTTTGATAGCAAGATAATTTGTAACAAGCAAGTAATGATAATAGTAGCAAAAGTGCAGAAAGGTAGCCCAATCCTTTTGAGGCAAAGGACAGGCCCAAACGGTCTCTTATAATAAGCAAAGCGTTCTTGAGGGTACACGGGAATTTCATCTAGTCACTTTCATCATGTTGGTTCGATTTGTGTTCGCCACATTGATAATTTGATATGTGGGTGGACTCGTGCTTAGGTGTTGTTCTTACGTGAACAAACCTCCTACTTATGATTAACCCCCTCGCAAGCATCCACAACTACGAGAAAAGTTTTAAGAATAAATTCTAACCATGACATTAAACTTTTGGATCCAATCGGTCCCTTACGGAATAGCGCATAAACTAGGGTTTAAGCTTCTGTCACTCTCGCACCCCATCATCTAATAACTACTCCACAATGCATTCCCTTAGGCCCAAATATGGTGAAGTCTCATGTAGTGTACGTTCACATGACACCAGTAAGGGAATCACAACATACATACTATCAAAATATCAAACACATATCAAGTTCACATGATTAGTTGCAACAAGATTTCTCCCATGACCTCAAGAACAAAAGTAACTACTCACAAGTAATGAACATGATCAAGATCAGAGGGGTATTAAATAGCATAATGGATCTGAACATATAATCTTCCACCAAATAAACAATATAGTAATCAACTACAAGATGTAATCAGCACTACTAGTCACCCACAAGCACCAATCTATAGTTTCGGTACAAAGATTGAACACAAGAGATGAACTAGGGTTTGAGATGAGATGGTGCTGATGAAGATGTTGATGGAGATCCCCCAGATGGGAGAGTTGTTGGGGATGATGATGACGATGGTTTCCCCTTAGGGAGGAAGTTCCCCGTGGAATCGCTCATGGGAGGGCAAAAGTGCTCCTGCCGAAGTTCCGCCTCGAGACGGCGGCGCTCCGTCCCGAAAGTCCTCCCCTTATTTTTTCTAGGTCAAAATGACTTATATACCAGAAGATGGGCACCGGAGGTGGGCTGGGCTGAGCACAACCCACCAGGGCGCGCATGGGGGGCCAGGCGCGCCCTGGTGTCTTGAGCTCACCAGGTGGCCCCCCTCCGGTAGTTATTTTCTCCAGTATTTCTTATTTATTCCATAAAAATTCCTCGTGAAGTTTCAGCTCATTTGGAGTTGTGCAGAATAGGTGGTCTGACGTAGCTTTTCCAGGTCCAGATTTCCAGCTGCCGGAATTCTCCCTCTTTGTGTGTACCTTGCATATTATGAGAGAAAAAGGCATTATAATTACTTCAAAAAGAATTATTATGGATAAAAACATCATAAATAATAGTAGGTAAACATGATGCGGTATGATGATATGGTATCCTCCTCTGAATGTTTCATGTGGCTTGACTTGGCACATGTTCATGCATGTAGTTGAATCAAAACCAACATAGCCTCTATGATATTTATCTTCATGGTGTTAATATCCTACTCATGCTAGTATCCAATGTTTATTACGCATAATGCATGTGCATGACCATTTTCGCTCTCTAGCTGGCCGCTTCCCAACCTATTTGCTAGCCTTCGCTTGTACTAAGCGGAAATACTGCTTGTGCATCAAAATCCTGAAACCCGAGTTATTCCAGATGAGTCCACCATACCTACCTATATGCGGTATTACCTTGTCGTTCTAAGTAAATTTGCATGTGCCACCTCTAAGAACTTCAAATAAATATCCTTTTTTGTGTGCCTGGATTGTTCATAGAGCGACAGGAGGTAGTCGGTATCTTCCATGCTAAGCGGGTTATTCTCATGATGAGTGTTTATTCACTCATCCTTTGCACGAGAGGGGCGGTAATAGGGATTCCCAGTCCCAAATTCAAATTGCAAATAACTAAACAAAACTCCCCCAAGACTGATGTTGGTATGGACGGTACCCGAGGATTCGGCTAGCCGTGGAGTGTGATTGTTGGTGGATTGGGAGTAAACCTTTACTTTTATCACTTGGGAACCGCCATTAATTTGTTTAGCATGGAAGGTATCAATAACTAATGGTCGCGAACTAAACAGGAAGGGTGCATTTCTCAAAATTTCATTTACCTTTGTTTTTAAAATTTGAGCTCTGGCACCGCTACAAATCCTGCTTCCCTCTGCGAAGGGACTATCTATTTAATTTTATGTTGAGTCATCACCTTCTCAAATAAGCGCCAGATTCTGAGAGCACTATTGTCATCCTCGTGCATTGTGTATAGTTAATGTTGGATGCATCATGACTAGATCTTTTCTACCATGAATTACAATGTTTAGTCGCTGCTTGAACTTTGGAGGTGCTCTGCATTTATGTTTTGCAGTCTCAGAAAGGGCTAGCGAGATACCACTGTTGTCATATTATATCATGATTGTTTTGACAAGGTGTTGTCACTTGAGATATTTCATTATTGCTCGCTAGTTGATTATGTCATTTGATATGAGTTAATATAATTTTTAAGAGTTACTAGCAAAAGGGCACGTGCGTTGCAACGGGGTTCAAATCAAGCTACTAAGATCATATAATGTATAGCCCACCTTGTTTATTCAAAATCAAATAAAATTTTCCAGTGGTTGCACTTAACAATTATTCATGCCAATATAATACATTTAGTTGATGGCTTACATGAGACAAGCTTTAGAGACAACAATTTATTCCAAAAATCTTAGTTTAAATTTAGCATTTGAAACTTTCATTATTCATTGCATAAATACAAATTGTGACACTTGTTTTGTTTGGGATTTTCATTTTAGACCAACAATACATTAACCATTAAATTAGAAATTGTTCTTCTGAAATTAGTATGACATGTGACAGCTCCAGCAGAATACATAAACCAATTTAATTTAAATAACACAACAAACAATTACAAAAAACAGGTGGGCTGCTTAGCCATGTAATCTACGATCTGCCTTGAGCTGTACTGCAAATATCTTGTATGCATATCCTGAAACAAAGCATCATCAATAAACTTAAGTATCTTGGATGGAAAATTATGGAGGTATATACAATAAAGTAAGTTCAGTACTGACTTTAGAGCCATTTTCTATAACTGGTAGGCTTAGTAGTTGGTAAGAAACTCCTTTTTTAGTTAGAGAAAAGGTATGTAAAACTCCTAAAGTTAGCGAGTGTTGTCAGCTAGCATCATGGCCATCTTTTCTTGCATCCATCCCTCGAACATGCTACAGTGTAGTACGAAATAAATAAATTTTGATGAACGGAGAGTAAATAATGAGTGAACAAATGTGTTAGGCATAATATATAATCAATCAAAAGCATCATGGTCAATGTAAATGTATGAAACTCTGTCTACACACTTTTCATAGCATTCTCTTTGTATACATTTTGCATACCATTCTCCGTGTCATCCCGTCTCACCTACACTGTTTTGTACCCTGCCAAAATCTTATCCATCAAAATTTATCCCATAACAATATCTAGCCCTTTGTTGTTAAATTGCTAAAAAAATCAACTTGGCTAAGCCCTCAGCGGTGCTGGTATGCATACCAAGAACATGATGGTTCTTGACAACATCCAAAGTCGGCTATTGGGTCGCACAATTGCCTCCGACTCAGAACACAACAAAGATAAGGAGGCCAGCCATGAAGTTTGCGATGGTGGAATCGTGAGCGTGGTGCTCGGGTTGCCCATGGTGAACATACCTCAACATGCAGATATAGAACTATAAATATCCTGATTTGCTCATCGCTATCGTCGACAGTGTCATCAATTATGTGCCAAAGCTAGCAGGTCTCATCTACCACTGCTACAACAGCGACTGCGAGTCTGTGGCTACATGCATACTGCATGGCTAGTAGTCCCGCACTACAATCCATCATGCAGTGCTGACCAACATCAACACATGTGTGAATCGATTAGAGTAGGATCTGGGAGGCGTGATTTACATCCAGAACAAACTCACCGCCACTTAGATTGAAGTTAGTGATTGGAGTTTGGAGATTTTTGTTGTTGTGTAGCTGAGGAGAGGAGGATTGCTAGTTGTGTGGAACGAACATGAATCAGTTTTTTGATGTTAATTGTGTAGCCCAAAATCCACAGACGTTGAAGTCATGCATGAGCAGCTGAAGGAAACTACTTGTGAGCACCGTGCTGTCATGGGCCATCGGCTAGGGCCATGCCCCGCACTCCTCCGTCTTGGGATCTCCTTCCCCAAAGAGAAGGCCTGCCAGATCAGAAACCACTCCTCAGAAGAACCGGTGTCTAGTTGTCGGTCCAGACAAAGGCTTAGGTGGCCAATGACGCTACAACTCCTTTACAAAAATCCATAATCTCGTCGACGACTCCAAAGAAATAGCCACCAAGGATGTTGTGGCCGTCTTCGCCGACCCATCGCCTCGAGGGACTGGAACAGCCGTCCGTGGCTCGAAGCTCCCCTGCTTGCCGCCACCGATCGCTGTCGTCTGTGCACCACCGCTCTGCCCCCGTGCCACGTCTTCATCTGAGTCCCTCCAAGCACCACCGCCAAAGTACCCGACCCCTGCATGTCCGCGGCGATTCTATGCCCAAGACCCACCTCCTATCTTCTTCCTCATGCACGGCAACATGCCCTCCCAAATATTTCCTCCATCTGGCCGACGAGCTGGGCACTTCCTCGTCCCTTACCTCTGGCCGCCGCCTCCCTTCCTATTTTTATATGTAGGCGTGGTAGGTTGATATCAACCGGTCCCGTCTCATGTCCTTGACAAACTGCTTTTTCCTGTTCGTGTGGAGATCTTTTACGTACCAAAACGCTTCCTCCTGATTAATAATAGGAACGACAGAACACCGGATTAGTAAACGTACGTACCAAAAACTCATGGGTGGAATCCCTCCAGACGGAACAGTTGTGCGTGGCGGGCCACATGATCACATGAATAATACCACCTCGGATGTAGAAAATAATATAGGTGAAAAAAAACTGAAAGCGTAAATTCACAGGAAGAAGCGTATTGTGACGGTGAACCCACAGAGTCAATCCGTGCTTTATTATTAGGGAAAGGTTGTTGACATGGTTAGTTATAATCTTTGCTGAAAACCTGGGTGCTACTTAAGCTTATTTATGTAAACAAGAGCAAAAGAGTTCGTTTTTCTTTTCCACTTTCAGTTTATCAACTGAATTGCTTGAGGGCAAGCAAAGGTTTAAGCTTGGTGGAGTTGATACGTCTCCGTCGTATCTACTTTTCCTAACGCTTTTCCTCTTGTTTTGGACTCTAATTTGCATGATTTGAATGAAACTAACCTGGTCTGACGTTGTTTTCAGCAGAACTACCATGGTGTTGTTTTTGTGCAGAAATAAAAGTTCTCGAATTGGAACGAAACTTTGTGGAGAATTTTTATGCAATAAAAGAAAAATACTGGAGCCAAGAACCACCGGAGGGGGGCCTCTGGGTGAGCACAATCCACCAATGCCCATGTCAGCAAAAGATTACAGGCTTACTTCCTTGAGCTATTTTTTTTAAACCTAGTTCCTTCAGTTGTTCTTTTTGAGCAAATAAAGAACTGTAATCTAAACAGGGAAGTCCCAAACCCTATTTGGCACCAGGCGCCAATGACGGTACAAACCACACCCCCTCCATCTAAGTGTAATCGGTCCCTCCAAAAGGAAAGTTTTCAGAGACACCAGACTTGAACCTTCTACAATCTTAATTCTCGGTCATACCGAATGAACATCACTCGATGAAACCGAAATATTCGATCGCTTATTGCATGGCACGGCGGCCAGACCGATGAAAAATGCTAGGTAATATAGAAGCATGTACCTTGTCATTAACTAGCCATCGAAAAATCCGATTGATTCTGCTAAGAGACACCAAACCGCACAGATAAGAGAAAGTTTGCCAAACATTTTCTATTGAATTATACTTTCCCGGCTTTACTCAATGACCCTCTATTACAAACTCTCCAAATTACCATGACGCTTCTTGTGGAAATTTATAATCCTTACCATTTGACATATACAAACAAGAGGACTTAACCCTTCTTGGAAATTGATGTCAAAGGGAAAGAGATAAGCACATCAAACCTTATATCTAAAGGGGAGAAAATTTATCTATTAAAAGTGATATGCACATCGGGAGAAACTGGTATTGAAACTGTTATTTGATATTTATCAAGATTTTCTCTTACCTCATAAACCTACTCCCAATAAAAGTCTCATGATACATGGGGAGAAGAAATCGAATAGGGGGAGGGGGGTCTTATTAAGATCCTATTGAATTTGTTTCAGTCAAATTCTTTGGGAACATTAAATTTCATACAGGTAGTATTACTACTTTTCATGTTCATGAAGTGAGATCCTTGTGTTTTCTAACCTTATTTTCACAAGTTAATCTCTTCATGAATCTTTTCTTGGTATTTTAGTTTTGTGTGTGCATCTTTCACTTTAATGTCGTGATTCCTTATTGTTGTAAATATATGTATTTAGCTAGGATTCATGTCCCTTTGCTCTGATGCACTCCACCAAAGATTCATGTGATATAGAAGAGTCTCCAATACCTATTCAATTGTGCATTTGCATTCCAAAAGAATTTTTTTAAATATGCATAATCTTAGGGGAGCTCCTATATATCTCATGTTTGTCAAAAATTCATATTATTCTTCAATTAATATTTCTTCATTTAGAGCTTTGATGTATGTTGTCATCAATTACAAAAAAGGGAGAGGTTAAAAGCACATTCACTCCCTTGATGGTTTGGTAATTCATGTCAACATACATATTGTTGGACTAATGTTTTCCTTGATATATTTCAGGAAGTTTAACTTAGGCACAACTTTGGAAAGTGTATGTGGACCCCTCAATATACTAAGAACAAGTGTTGGCCAAGCCCCGAGACTCCATTTTATGTTAAGTGATCCAAGATCACACTGAGTCCATAGGTATGCCATATCAAAAGGGGATGAAGTTGTGATCATGGACTCACTACTTAAGCGCCTAGAGATCAAGCTCGAAAAGCCTAATTCAAATTCTCACTTTCCACTATGTCACAAACCCTAAGTGAAACTCAGACTCACCGAAAGAGACACACTTGGTTTCACCGAGCCATTCATGACCTAGTCGTTGCAAAACCCCAGAACTTCGGTTCCACCGAGTTGACACTTCGGTCCCACCTAAGAGCACCTACCAACCTTCTGTTGTCAACTGAAATTCAATCAGAATTTCTGAGCGGTTTTAGTCGGTAACACTGAACTATGGAAAATGCTTAGGTCATCACAACTCGGAGCCACCGAAAGTTTTGACCCTACCTCATTGATTGAAAACGCCTAAAGTTCAAAACTTTTGTACTGATTGGTCTCACCGAGTAGTTTCACCCCGAATAAAACCGCTCACCCACTCCACCAAATTCTCAGAGAGCAACTAGAGGGAATCATACACATTCCATACCCATATTTCTGTGTGTGTGTGTGTGTGTGTGAGAGAGAGAGAGAGAGAGAGAGAGAGAGAGAGAGCTCCCCATCCTTCTGTTGAGATCAAAGAGGTTCCACTCCAGCCATAGAACCTTGATTTCTAGTCATCTCATTGCTTTCCACCCAAACCCTCTCCTGACCCAAGGCAAAAATCTGTGAAAGAGTGTTTGAGTGTTGAGAAGATTATCTTTTGAAGCACAAGAGCAAGAAGTTCATCATCAACAAACCCACCTATTACTTTTTAGAGGGTGGTGCCTTCTAGATTGACTAGATGTGCTTGGGAGTCTCCAAATCGTGCGGAGAAACCAAGAGGTTTGTGAGGGAAAGGAGATCGCCTACTTCATGAAGATCTACCCGAAGTGAGGCTATTCCCTCGTGGGCATAAGCCATGATGGGATATGCAAGGTTGCTTCTTCGTGGACCCTTTGTGGGTAGAGCCCTTTATGGATTCGATTCCTCCATGGAACCTTGAGATCATTGATCCTGGAGATTGAAGCCTCTATCAACGTGGACGTACGATAGCACCACCTATCGGAACCACGGGTCAAAAATCTTTCCTATCAATCCTTGTTTTCGAATCTCAAACTCTAGTACCTAACTACGTACATTTGCTTGATTGTTATTTTTCACCGCCCATACTCTAGATATGCATGTGTAAGCTATACTTGTTGCTATTTAGCTTGCGCCAAAATTTGCCTAAAAGTTATGAAACATTAAAATTGCTAATCTGGCCTTGGTAGTGTCTAGCCATCACCCCTCTAGACGCCTTTCAATCCTACAATAATGTGGGCAATATTTGTGCATATCGATTTAATTTTCTTTTTAGAACTATTTCAGTTTCGACAATCTTATTTGGATGTGCTTAGTTAAATCACATACGGTTCTCTACAACTGAGTGTGTAAGATAGGATAAGAAACACGTCGTCGAGAATCAAATCGTATGCGTTTGCACAATCATCGCACATGGTATGGAACAGCGAAACAAGTGTGATTGGACCCTACAACAGACCCCCTCCCCCCCCACACACAATGATTTTGGATGGTGTGCGATAGCTACTAGTCCCACACATGAGATTTAAATCAACCTTGTCCGATGCTAAACGTAATCTCAATCGTAAACTAGAAGATCAACATGCACAATGGAATGAACCATCATGGACTTAGATGAAGCGTGTGAAGGGTTGAAACAATCACACACATTTACCTTTTCTGAACCGTGTCCAATAGGACCTAAATCACAAATGTTTCTCCTTTCGTGATCGTGTGAAATGGTCCAAACAATCAAACACATTTAAGCTATAGATCCCTGATCGCAAATGTTTGCATATTTTTTGACCTTGTGCATTTGTTTAATCATCGCGCACACTGCTATGTCTTGAGCTTGCGTTGGTTTTCCCCGAAGAGGAGAGGATGATGTAGCACAGTAGCGTAAGTATTTCCCTCAGTTTTTGAGAACCAAGGTATCAATCCAGTAGGAGGCCACACACAAGTCCCTCGTACCTGCACAAAACGATAGCTACTCGCAACCAACGCGATTAGGGGTTGTCAATCCCTTCACGGTCACTTACGAGAGTGAGATCTGATAGAGATAATATTTTTGGTATTTTTGGTATAAAGATGCAAGGTGAAAAGTAAAAAGCAAAGTAAAGACAAAGCAAGTATAAAAGTGACGGAGATTGATATGATGAGAATAGACCCGGGGGCCATAGGTTTCACTAGTGGCTTCTCTCAAGAGCATAAATATTCTACGGTGGGTGAACAAATTACTGTTGAGCAATTGACAGAATTGAGCATAGTTATGAGTATATCTAGGTATGATCATGTATATAGGCATCACGTCCGTGACAAGTAGACCGAAACGATTCTGATGGTCGCTGAGGGCGATGTGCCAAATTTAGAAATACAACCTACCCTAATGGAACAAATTAAGGAGGCTCAGCATGGGCACCCCGGCATTGAAGGCATAAAAAGAAAAGTGAGTTTGGGCAAGGCCTCAGAATTTGTCATAGACGATAAGGGAATACTATGGTACGGAGATAGACTTTGCGTACCAAATATAAAAGAGCTCAAACAGCAAATTCTAGCCGAAGGCCACACCGCCCCATATTCAATCCACCTGGGAGGAACCAAAATGTATAAAGACATTCAGGAAAGATTCTGGTGGCACGGTATGAAGAGGGATATAGCCACCTTCATTGCATGCTGTGATTCATGTCAGCGCATTAAGGCCGAGCATAAAAAACCAGCAGGGTTATTATAGCCAAATAGGATACCTGAGTGGAAATGGGATGAAATTGGGATGGACTTTATTGTTGGACTACCTCGGTCACAACACGGAAATGATGCCATATGGGTCATCACAAATAGATTAACCAAGGTGGCACATTTCATTCCCGTAAAGACAACCTACACCACTCAGAAGCTTGCTAAGCTTTATCTCTCCCGCATAGTTTGTCTGCATGGAGTCCCGAAGACTATAATATCGGACAGAGGCACTCAATTCGTCTCTAGATTTTTGGGATCAATTACAACAAGCTCTGGGAACTCAACTGGCGTTCAGTACCGCATACCACCCCCAGACTGATGGACAAACTGAACGCGTAAACCAAATTCTAGAGGACATGCTGAGAGCATGTGTCCTCACCTATGGGGCCAGTTGGGAAGAAAGCTTGCCATATGTCGAGTTTGCATACAACAACAGTTACCAAGCCAGCCTGCAAATGGCACCTTTCAAAGCCTTGTATGGGCGAAGATGTCGTACTCCACTGAATTGGTCAGAGACAGGAGACAACCGTATCTTTGGCCCAGATATGCTCAAGGAAGCTGAGGAGAAAGTTAAGCTAATCAGGGACCGACTCAAGACAGCTCAAAGCCGACAGAAGAGTTATTACGATTGAAAACATCGGGGAGTCAATTTTGAACCCGGTGAGTATGTGTACCTACGAGTATCTCCTATGAGGGGCCTGCAACGATTCAAAGTTAAGGGAAAGCTAGCACCAAGATTTATCGGACCCTTCTGTGTAGTTGCACGAAGAGGCACGGTAGCCTACCAGCTAGACCTACCCGAAGAACTGTCAGACGTCCACGACGTATTCCAGGTATCACAGTTGAGGAAATGTGTGAGCAACCCTGAAAAGCAGGTATCTCATGAGGACATTGACATACAACCAGACCTCACCTACAGGGAATGCCCAATAAAAATATTGGAGGAGTCTGAAAGGAGGAGCCGTCAGAAAACAATTAGGTTTTTCAAAGTCCAGTGGAGCAATCACACCGAAGATGAGGCAACATGGGAAAGAGAGGATTTTCTTCGGGTAGAACACCCACACCTATTTGAGGGTCAGCTGAAATCTCGGGGACGAGATTTTTCCTAAGGGGGTAGGTGTTGTGACACTCCAATTTTTTTTTTGGTTTTCAGCAAATTCTTTATTTGGTTTGAAGGAGGCTATTCAGAATCTTTTAAAAAGACTCTCCTTCTCAAATATTTTCTCTTATGTCAAAATCGTTATTTTGGGTTATCCTTAACCTTGAGGTTTGACTTTGAAGGCTTTTCATTGGTGTGACTTATCACAATTTATTTTTAAAAAGTTTTTCAATTAAAAAGAAATCCTATGGGTTTTGGATTTATTCCTTTTATTCCAACCATCCTCCTTCACCATGCCCCATGTTAAAAAAATTCCTCCAAAACACCTCCCTCCACTTTGGGTCAAGTCAAGTAGCCAATCCTAGCAAGTTCAACCCATTTTGGATTTTTATTCCATTTATTTTAACCCTAAAATTATTTCTGCCTTTTATTTTGGACTTAGGTGATTTTCAAAGGAAGTACCAAATCCCTTTTGAGTTTTGATCCCAAACCAACTCCTCTGACTAGTCCTTAGCACCCCCAACCTAGATCCATCAAGATCCACTCTTCCATAGTTCAAAATTTTCTAGTTTTACTCACTGCAAGTTCGGACCAGATTTGACAAATTTGGTGAAATTCATATTTTTCCTTTTCCAAAAATTCTAACAAAAATCAGGCAGCCCCCAGATGCATTGAGAGATCACCTCACCAAAGATCAGCTCCAGATAAATTTCCCACATGCCAAAAACATTTCATCGAACACCTGGCAGACACTGTTGCTGTTCAGATTCAGTAAATTCAGAGTTTTCAGTGTTTCAGTTCGGCCGTCAGTGTCGTTTTCTTCAGAGACCCGGCGTCGATCTCACCAGTGCACGCGCTGGCACCTTGCACACTGCTCCCCCTCCTTATCCAGAGCGCCGCACGTTCTTTTGGACGGGCGCAGGTGTCAGTGGCAGCGTGCCTCGCCGACGCCGGCAACTTCTGCGGTGGCAGAGCCACCCGTGGCGGCTAGCGGGAGCCAGCACCACCTTTCGGCGCCGTCCAGCACCGCACAAACCACCCGAGGCCTCTGCGTGGCCTTCTCCTCCTCTATGCACTCTGCGGCACCGTCGCCGTGGCCTGGCGAGCACATGGCGCACTCCCTGCCGCCGACGAGCTCCGTGCGCCGTTCCGTTCGGAACTTGGAGTATCAACCAAGGCAGGCCAAGCTTAGCACCTAAACTGAACCAGTAGGCCCCCACGGTGATGCCTAGCCCCCTAAACCACCTGACCAACCGCTGCACCGCCGTAATCGCCGACGGAGTTATCCCGTTCACGGCCACCGCCTCGGATCAGCTATAAAAGGAGCCCCCGAGCTCGTTCTCGACCCCGCACCACAACTCCACCTCACCAGAGCCCCGCCAAGCCACCAGGAGGACCCCGAGGAGGTCTCCTTCCTCGACTCCGGCCGCCCTGATCCGCCTCGGGCTCCGGCTTGATTCACTCAGGTGAGACCCTCCCCGCCTCCCAAACCACGTCAGTAGCCCTCTAGTGCACCCAGTACTCTAACCCGAGCCCCGATTCAACCTCTACAGCCCTCCCCGACGAGATCCAACAACGCCTGAACCACCGTCCGCCGGAGTTGAGGCCGCCGTCGACGTGGTGCTCGCCGTCGACCGACTCCACCACCCACAGGTGCGGAAGGACCCAAGGAACCCGTAGGTACCTTCCACTCCTCCTAACTCGCCGTGGATCGCCGTCGGCGACCACCGCAGCCTTCGGGTGCCGGTGACTCTGTTTGAAAATTCAAACTGTGGGTGGGACCCCTCGTCGACTTTTTTCCTTTTATCGAACCGTTTTCTGGCGCCGGGCAGAATCGTTTTCCTTAGATTTGACGGGTTTTTAATCGAATCGTTTTCTGTTTTTATAAGCTAGCCACAGAAACTTTACTGTTTCGTTCTGAGACAAGTCCACAGGCTAAATCTTTAATAACTTTTAAACAGAAAATGATTTTGATTGATTCTTTTCTGTCATCTTTATTTTTGTCTATTTTTATCATATTTATTTGAAAATATTTGGAGCACTTTTGTGCACACACGGTATTTACGTTAGTACGTATTTTCTTTATACCGTAGATACTGGAGGAGGTGACGGAACCGCGAACTTCACCGAGCTAGACTCCGACTACTCCGAACCAGGCAAGCATGTTTGAACCTTTGATATGATGAGTGTTTTGCATGTTTGCTTAAGTAGTTACTTCATGGCATGTCTATATGAAAATCCGTAAGTGTTATGTTGCATGCAAAGCGGTTGCGAGTGAGCTTCGAAACTCGATGTGTTGTTGTCATGATCATGTGGTGACATGATAGGTGGTAAGATGGTATTGTTGTAGCATGCCAGTCTTAGCCAAACCATTTAACCCCAGTGTCAACGTGAGTCAAGTCACGTTACCATCCGTTCCCTTTCCTGTACTACCACATGTTTTCTGCAAGGAATATGGCTTAGTAAGTTGCAAACCTCTTTCCTAGTACACACCAAACAGAGGGGCCGGGATGAGGGTTCCATGGCCCTGGATTAAAGCCCGTCATCCGGTTAGGGAGCATGGGTGTTTCCGGTTGGGACCGAGAGGGGGGCACCCCTTAGAGCGCGTGAGATAAATTTGATCCCATGCTATTCGAGGTTGTGACCTCCCCGTCTTAAAGTTTTTCTTGAACGTTGCCTAGGGTGATTCCTGGCAGCGGAATGTGGAATGGGGTGTGTACTGGTTAGATGTGTTTCTTCTAAAATACCGTAAACGGAACTAGTCCCTTGTGACTACTGAAATCCGTTGGCTGTGGTTAAATAGTACAAACTCTGCAGAGTCAAACTCATTCAAGTAACCGTATCCAGGGTCAAGGTCTGTGTTCAACTCGTCTCTGTCAGTCTCCGTGTCAGTCTCCTTGACAAATCTCCGGTGAACAAACATGAGTGGTAACCCGGCTTAATGATTACTTCCGTGGATGGACTAACCCGTTTGTTATTATGAATTGAGTATGTTCCTTGGAACGGTCCATACTGCTTGAATACGACAATGAAATATAAGCCCTTTATGTGATGTCGCTCAGACGTCCGACTGTGGCACTCCTGTTATTTACTTTCGATATAAGCCCTTTATGTGATGTCACTCAGACGTCTGACTGTGGCACTCCTGTCATTTACTTTGGATATGAGCCCTTTATGTGATGTCGCCGAGACGTCCGACTGTGGCACTCTTGTTATTTACTTTCGATATAAGCCCTTTATGTGATGTCGCTCAAACGTCCGACTGTGGCACTCGTCATTTACTTTCGATATTAGCCCTTTATTTGATGTCGCTCAGACGTCCGACTGTGGCACTTATGTTATTTTACTTTCGATATAAGCCCTTTATGTGATGTCGCTCAGACGTCCGACTGTGGCACTCTTGTTATTTACTTTTCAATATAAGCCCTTTATGTGATGTCGCATCGACGGCGTCGATCGTGGTACGACTTGTCTTTTACCTTTCAATATAAGCCCTTTATGTGGTGTCGCTTAGACGCCCGACTGCGGCATGTTAATTCATTGTTCACCTTTCGAGGCGTCGCTTTAGACACCCGATCGGTTTTCAGTTATTTTGTTGGGATTTTGGGAGGACTACCGCCTGACTTCCTTTTTATTTAATATTGTCGTGCAAGTTCATCATTTGAGTGTGCTTTGCTAATTGCTCATGACGCATCATGCTTGCATTTGTTATACCTTATGTCCGAACTGTCTTGCGAGTACATTCAAAGTACTCACCTGGATTGTTGATTTGGCCAGATGTTGTGAAGGCGATCTCATGGATGAAGAGTTCGAGCGAGTCCGGCGCCTAGAGGAGTCCCAGTCGATCCGTGCGAATCCTGGAAATTTGGTCACTTGTATCATATACGCTTCCGCTACCCAAATAAAATCATCGAGCCTCACATCGACGCTCGATGAGCTGCGAGAGTAGGAGTCATGTCATCCACTTCACTGTGACATATCCACCACCACTTTTATTACGAGTCAGTAGTATGCCACCACACCATTGTGTCATATCCGCCCTTATGTATAATATTGGCGTGCTTGTAATAAATTGTTGAGCAACCTTAGCTCAACCTTGTAATATATTTAGTACTTCTGGACTTCTGCATCAAGATTTTGTCTCCCAGTAAGGAGGATTTCCCTCATACTGGAAATAAAATGGTCGGTTTCTCAATAAGTATTTTATTGAAAAATCGGTCGTGAAAATATCCGAATGCTAAGCTTGCCATCCACGCAAAGGAGAGTCCCATCCGGACACGAGGGGAAACCTTCTATCTTGTATCTTCAAGGCCCACCGGTCCGGCCCATGTATCATAGCCCGGACGCCCGGGGACCCCCTAATCCAGGACTCCCTTAGTACCCCCTGAAACAGGCTTCAATGATGATGTGTCCGGCACGCAGATTGTCTTCGGCATTGCAAGGCGGGTTCCTCCTCCAAACACTTCAAAGTAGTTGACAAAAAGAACTATATCCGACTCTGTACAATGGTTACAACCCCGAACCACTAGGGCAAAAAACTTAAACAAAACAAGTCATGTCTACTGACAGCTTTTCCGGTGAGACGTTATGTTCTGGACTTATTATTATTTCAAACCGTTTTTCAACCTCCTGCTTCGCGTTTCGAGGCGCGGTCTTCATTGATACGTCTTGTCAAAGCAGAGATCATGTCCCCTTATTGCGGGATTCTCATCAATACGGGTTTGGGTAATCCAACCGTGCCGTTCGCACGACCCCTTAGGAATAGGCGAGGTTTAATGCTTGTGGGGGGGGGGGACGCTTGATATTCACTGCCTTTATAAGAAGATAAGAATCCATCTTTTTACCCCCACACCTTCTTCCTCCTCAGCCCATCTACCCCCGAGCTCCAGCGCCCAAGCTTCACTCCCTTCTGTCTCCAGCAAACACTCCAGCCATGTCCAGATCTGGAGTGCAGGGCAAGTGGATGGCTTCCTCCATCACGGAGGGGAACATCAAGGAACTCCGGGAAGCGGGGTATTTTGCCAAGGAAATCGCTCACCGACTCCCTACCAAAAAGCAGATCATTCCCACCCCAGAGCCCAATGAGAGGGTAGTGTTCATTCCCCACTTCCTTCGCGGGCTAGGGTTTCCTCTCCACCCCTTCGTCCACGGGCTCATGTTCTATTACGGGCTACATGATGTAGGGCAGAACCCTAATCGGAGATCTTTCACGTTTGGAGGGGATCCTACGGGGAAAACACGACGAACGGGCGGAAGAACACAAGGGAAAACACACAAGAGGAACACTAAACCGACAAGTATCGATTACACAAGGGCTAGATCACCGAACAGAAAAGGTAGCACAAGATTCAAAATCAACAAAGGAAAGATACACGAGTATCCGTTCTCCTCCGTGAGGAGGTCTTGATGGGGCCATCCTAGAGGGGGTCTTGAATCCGCTTGGGGGATCTTCTCCGAAGAGGTCGTGAGCTCCGAGGAGAAGTACCAAGTGGATGGGCAAGGGATCTCACATGAAATATGAGCTAAACCAATGCTAACCCTAACTAGGAGGAGGTGGAGGAGTATATATAGTTTACGGGACGAAAGGGTACACGGGCCTCGGCCCAAGTGGCTGCGCGCAGGCAGGGCCGGAAGTTCCGGGCGGGGCCGGAAGTTCCGGGCGACGGAAGGTCCGGGCAGGGTTCGGCTTGACCAAAAAGTTGGCGCGGGTGGAGCTGGGCTGGCGTCCGGGGGCCGGAAGGTCCGGGCTGGCCGGAAGTTCCGGGGGCCGGAAGGTCCAGGACGGGTTCCGGGCAGGTTCCGGCCTAACCAGATAGTTGGCACGCCCGGGCTGGTCGATGTCGTCGGAGGCCGGAAGCTCCAGCGGGCGGAAGTTCGGGGCGGAAGTTCGGGGCGGAAGTTCGGGCTGTCCAGAGAGTTGACGCCTGTCGTTTCTTCTTCAGCTCCTAGTTCCTTGGCTTGGACGTTGTACCTGATCACGCATAGCGTCTCGAACTTAGGTAGTAGCCATGTCTCACTGGAAGAAAAGGCGAACTCGAATAGGAGTGATGTCACCTCGGATTGAATAGCACGAGCTCTTGCTCTTCTCATGGGTCCACTTGGAGCTTGGATAGTCGATTGAAGGTCCATGGGGATGATCGAAGGATGCTCCGCATCATCTCCCCCCCCCCTTGTGAAAGATCCGACCTCGGATCAAAATCGTCATCACCATGGTATGGCGCAAGGTCCTTGACGTTGAAGATGTCGCTCACATTGTACTTGTCTCGTGGTAGGTCGATCTTGTAGGCGTTGTCGTTGTAGCGTGCTAGCACCTTGAAAGGTCCATCGGCTCGAGGGAGAAGCTTGGACTTGCGTTCGTTGGGGAAGCGGTCCTTGCGAAGGTGTAGCCACACTAGATCACCAATGTTGAAGACCATGGGTTGCTTGTTGTTGTTGAGCTTGGTCGCTAGTCGTTGTACTTGGCGCTTGATTGTGTGTCTTGTATCCTCATGCATCTTCTTGATGTAGCTTGCCCGTGCACTCGCATCCATGTTGGTGCGCTCCTGTAGGGGAAGAGGTAGAATGTCCAATGGTGACAACGGGTTGAAGCTGTAGACGACCTCGAAGGGGGACTTGCCAGTAGTCGAATGTCTTGCACGATTGTAGGCGTACTCGGCGATGGGTAGACATGCCTCCCACTCCTTGATGTTCTTCTTGATCAAGACGCGAAGTAGAGTGGAGAGTGTGCGGTTCGTCATCTCCGTTTGGTCGTCGGTTTGAGGATGATATGCGGATGAGAACAAGAGCTTGATTCCGAGCTTGGCGCATAGGGTCTTCCAAAAGTAACTCAAGAACTTGACGTCACGATCGGAGACGATTGTCTTTGGTACTGCATGGAGTCGCAAGACTTCCCTACAAAAGAGATTTTCAATGTGTGAAGCATCGTCTATCTTGTTGCAAGGAATGAAATGTGCCATCTTGGAAAATCTATCCACAACAACAAACACGTAATCCTTTCCATTTTGAGTTCGAGGCAAACCAAGTACAAAATCCATGCTAATGTCTTCCCAAGGTTGATAAGGAATAGGAAGAGGCATGTAAATACCATGAGATTGAGCTTTAGACTTAGCTTTGCGACATGTAGAGCATCGGTTGGTGAAGCGTGAGACGTCTCGAAACATCTTGGGCCAAAAGTAGTTCTTGGAGAGCGTGGTGAATGTATTATCTCGTCCAAAATGTCCCATGAGTCCGCCTCCATGAGCCTCTTGCAAAAGGAGCAAACGAAGAGAAGACTCGGGAATGCATAGTTTGTTAGCTTTCATAAGATAAGCATCCTTGATATAATATTGTTCCCAAGAAGTATGCGTCAAACACTTAGCATAAGGAATAGCAAAAGATGTATCATTAGCATAGAAGTCTTTGATGTGCTCAAACCCAATAACATTCAACTCAAGTTTAGTGACAAGCGTGCATATGCGAGAAAGTGCATCCACAACTACATTTTCCTTACCCTTAATGTACTTGATCACATATGGGAAAGATTCAATAAATTCACTCCATTTGGCATGACGCTTGTTCAACTTAGTTTGACCTTTTAAGTACTTAAGCGTTTCATGATCGGTATGGATGACAAACTCAAGAGGTCTAAGGTAATGTTCCCAAACATGTAGCACAAGCACGAGAGCATATAATTCCTTGTCATAGATGGGATAGTTAAGTTGAGCACCGGAGAGTTTTTCACTAAAATATGCAATTGCTCGTTTTTCTTGCATCAAAACTCCGCCAATTCCGGTACCACTTGCATCACAATGAACCTCAAAAGTTTTGTCAAAATTGGGCAAAGCAAGAATCGAAGCATGAGTAAGCAAAGACTTGAGCTCATCAAAAGCGGTGGATTGCAAAGATCCCCAAACAAAAGGAGTATTATTCTTACTCAAGGCATGCAAAGGAGCGGCAATTGTGCTAAAGTCTTTCACAAAGCGACGATAAAAACCCGCAAGACCAAGAAAGCTACGCACTTGTTGCAAATTGGTGGGTTGGGGCCAAGTTTTAATTGCTTTAATCTTAGATTCATCAACATGGACACCCTTTGAGGATACAACAAAACCCAAGAAAACCACTTTGTCAACACCAAATGTGCATTTTTTCATGTTTGCATAAAGGCTTTCGTTGCGAAGGGTTTGCAAAACAGCCCTAACATGATGAAGATGCTCTTTCATGGTTTTGCTAAACACAAGGATATAATCAAAGTAAACCACAACAAAGACTCCAATATAAGGGCGAAGCACATAATGCATAAGGCGTACAAAAGTACCGGGAGCCTCCGATAGACCCATAGGCATTACTAACCACTCATATAAGCCAAATTTGGTTTTGAAAGCAGTTTTCCATTCATCACCTTCGTGAATGCGGATTTGATAATAGCCACTTTTAAGATCAATTTTTGAGAAAAACTTGGCTCCACTAAGTTCATCAAGCATATCATCTAGGCGAGGAATGGGATGCCTATAGCGAACGGTAATAGCATTTATAGGTTTACAATCGGAACACAAGCGGAAACTTCCATCGGGCATAGGCACAAGTATAACGGGAACGGCACAAGGGCTTAAGCTTTCACGTACATGACCGTTGTCGATGATTTGTTGTACTTGCCGTTGAATCTCCTTGGTTTTTTCGGGATTGACTCGGTATGGAGCTTTGTTTGGTAGAGGCGCTCCGGGGATGAGGTCGATTCGATGCTCAATGCCTCGAAGAGGAGGTAGACCCGGAGGTAGCACGTCGGGGAAAACATCTTGGAATTCGTGCAAAAGAGATTGAAACACTAAAGGTAGCTCGTGAGAGGTGTTAGTTGTTGGTTCTCCATCATTGCACACAAGGACAAAGTGCATCACACTAGATGGGTTCTCGCACATTTCTCTCATCTCACTTTTGGTGGCAAATAGGATGAGGTTTTTCTCTCTAGGCGAAGAGGCGCTCAAGTTTGGCTTGTGGCTCTCACTCACTTTTTGGTGGATCATTTTCTCACTCTTTTCTCCATGATGGGTGGCTTGCTTGTCGGCTATGACTTGACTAGGAGACATAGGTCGTAGCACATATTCCTTCCCTTTCATCTTGAAGCTATAGTGATTGGTACGCCCGTTGTGGAAGACACCACGGTCTAATTGCCATGGTCGACCAAGAAGAAGGTGGCAAACGGTTATTGGGACCACATCACACTCCAAAGTGTCCTCATATGCACCAATTTTGAAGGATACTTGGACCGTATGCCCAACTCGTATAGTGCCGGAGTCACTTAGCCATTGAACCTTGTAGGGGTGCGGGTGCTTCCTCTTGACCAATTGAAGCTTGGAGCATAGTTCTTCACTTGCCAAGTTGTGGCAACTACCTCCGTCGATGATGACCTTGACGGACCTTCTATTGATGCCGGCCTTTGTGTGGAAGATGTGGCATCGTTGGTCTACTTCTTCTTGCTGTTGAAGAGTCAAGACCTTGGAGACAACGAGAGCGGGGCTCGAATCCTCATCACAAAAGACTTGATCATCTTCATCCTCGTTCACTAGCCGGTGCATGGCCACTTGCTCAAGGGCTTCCATCTCCTCTTCACTCATGGAGTCATAGGTGCCATCGTCATTGAGGATCATGGTGCGCTTGTTTGTGCATTCATAGGACTTGTGGCCTCGGCCGCCGCAAGTGAAACACTTGAAGGAGCTTGTCTTGACGGTCTCATCGGTCGGAATAGATGACGAAGCACGCGGCTTGAAGTTGCTTGTAACAGGAGGAGGATGACTTGAACTTGTCGAAGTTTTCTTGTAACTTGACTTGTCGTCGTTGCTTGTAGAAGGTTTGGTTGATGTAGATGTTGGAGGAGTTGTTTAAGATTGATTGTTGGAGAAGCCGTACGTCTTGGACGAGTACTTGGCGTACTTGAAGTCATCTTGCACTTGACGTTCCGCCTTTGTAGCTTGATGCACGAGCTCAATCAGGGCGGAGTAGGGTTGGAAGTCGGCGATCTTCTTGATGGGATGATTAAGTCCATTCAAGAAACGTGCCATTGTTTTCTCATCATCTTCCTTCACATTGGCTCGAATCATGGCTATCTCCATTTCCTTGTAGTATTCTTCAACACTCTTTGTTCCTTGCTTGAGAAGTTGGAGTTTCTTGAAGAGGTCGCGGTTGTAGTAGGTGGGCACAAAACATGCTCTCATGACATCCTTCATTTGAGCCCAAGTGGTGATTGGAGGTTCACCTCTTGCTTGTCGTTGCTCAATGATTTGTTCCCACCATATGAGCACATAGTCTTGGAACTCAAGTGATGTCATAGCGATCTTCTTCTCTTCCTCATAGTTGTGCAAACGAAAGATTTTGTCGACCTTCAATGCCCATGAGAGGTATTCTTCGGGGTCATTGCTTCCATTGAACTTGGGCATGGTGAATTTGAGCTTTCCATATCGTTGCTCTTCATTGTGTTGTTGGCGATGGTGATGATGACGCCCTTGACGTGGATGACAATCATCTTCATGTTGCTCTTGGTGTGGAGGAAGTCCATGATCAACTTGCTATTGTTGAACTTGAGGTTGAGGTGGAGCTTGACGAGCTTGTGGAGGAGCTTGAGGAACTTGACGTTGCACACGTGGTTGGTAGTTCCTCTCGGATTTCTTCTCGAAGGGATTCCTCTTGATTGCGCCGTTCGCGATTGCGGTTGGCGATGGCTCGACTTGATTCTTGAAGGGCACGTTGCGCCTCAAGAGCTTGCGCTTCTCGTTGTTGTTGTTGAAGACGTTGAACCTTGGCGTCTTGTTCGTCTTGGTGTAGACGCGCTCGTTCTTCCTGTTGGAGCCGTAATCATTGTCGTTCTTGAGCTTGGGAAAAACGGCTTGGTTTGATTGAGGACGAGGGACTTGCTCATCGACTTGCTCTTGTGAGTGCTTGTCATGTAGCGGGTTGCGAGATGCATGACGGTCTTGACGTGCGGCTCGTCGAAGAGTGTTCGATGACGGTGTACTTGAGTCATAGAAGGTGTCGTCGGAGTGTCGACTCGAGCGGCTCCGTCTTGAGGATGAAGAAGTGGAATGATGCCGGTTCCTCATCAAGGCCCGGATCTTGTCCATTCTTGCATCATTCTCTTGCTTGTGAGCGTCGAACTTGTTATCGAAGTAGTCTCTTGTACGTTGCTCGGAGAGTCGCAAGTCGGTGGCGAGGTTGTCGATGCGGTCTCTCATTGCTTGTTGCTCTTGATGCAACGCGCGTTGTGCACCAAAGAGGTGGCTCTTGGTGACGTATGATGACATGTCATCGTCTTGCTCGAGGAAAAGTGGGTTGGTAGAAGTACTCGGCCTATCCATCATTCCAAGCAAAAATGTGAGTGGTAGAAGGAGAAGAACTTATACCAATGTACCTTTGACCGATGTTGATGATGACTCAAGTTCACTCAAATCCGGACAATGAAATAGCACTATTGGTACCAATCCTTGTCGGTTCTCACACCTACATAAATAAAAGCTTATGGTGGAGCTTGGTGAGGATGGTGGCACACAATTTGATGCAATTGTAAGTGAGCTTCAATAATGTTGGAAAAGATTCACAAATGTGCAAATGCAACAAGTAGACCAAGCAAGTAGGGGTACACGGAAACACACACACAAATAGATAAGTGGGATTGTGCAAACCAAAAGTGAGACAAAATGTGGAATCCACGAAAATGCTCTTGTTGCACAATACTAGAGAGACGCTAGCACGATTGCACAATAGGCGGATACGGAACTTGTGCACAACCTACTAGGAAAAAATGCAACGATCTCTATCCCAAGTATGCTATATGTATGGTATTTCGGTGCTATGATCCAAGATGATCCAATATGACAATCTTAATGTAGTATGATGCTATGGTTCTTGCTTAGAAGCTCTTTGCTTATCTTTCCTCTTTGCTTAAAACCTTGGGTGGATCTTTCACTTTTGAGCTCTTTTTTCATGCAATAGTTCACGAACGAAGATAGCAACTGTGTATGTGATGACAACTTTGTGACACACAAGTGGATCCCAAGATATGCACCACGGTAGTATGGTATGTATGCTATGGAGTATGATCAATAATGTGCACAAGTCACGTTGCCTGCAATACTCAATGGCTAGTCTCGATGGGTAAGCAACGCAAAGATGGCTATGATGTTTATCAATGCAATGGCAAGGTTTGCACAAAGATGTCGTCGAGATTACCGTCCTTGCTTACGGTTAAAGGTTCCAAACGGATGCGAATGTGGACGATGATGTGATGCACGTGAAGGAAATATGCCCTAGAGGCAATAATAAAGTTATTATTTATTTCCTTATTTCATGATAAATGTTTATTATTCATGCTAGAATTGTATTAACCGGAAACATAATACATGTGTGAATATATAGACAAACAGTATGTCACTAGTATGCCTCTACTGGACTAGCTTGTTAATCAAAGATGGTTATGTTTCCTAACCATGAACAAGGAGTTGTTATTTGATTAACAAGGTCACATCATTAGTTGAATGATCTGATTGACATGACCCATTCCGTTAGCTTAACGGTTGATCGTTTAGTATGTTAATGCTTTCTTCATGACCCATACATGTTCCTATAACTATGAGATTATGCAACTCCGTTTACGGAGGAACACTTTGGTACTACCAAGCGTCACAGCGTAATGGGTGATTATAAAGGAGTACTACAGGTGTCTCCAAAGGTACTTGTTGGGTTGGCGTATTTGAGATTAGGTTTTGTCACTCCGATTGTCGGAGAGGTAACTCGAGCCTTCTCGGTAATGCACATCACTTAAGCCTTGCAAGCATTACAACTAATGAGTTAGTTGTGAGATGATGTATTACGGAACGAGTAAAGAGACTTACGTAGCGAGATTGAACTAGGTATTGGATACCGACGATCGAATCTCGGGTAAGTAACATACCGATGACAAAGGGAACAACATTATGTCGTTATGCGGTTTGACCGATAAAGATCTTCGTAGAATATGTAGGAACCAATATGGGCATCCAGGTTCCGCTATTGGTTATTGACCGAGAATGGTTCTAGGTCATGTCTACATAGTTCTCGAACCCGTAGGGTCCGCACGCTTAACGCTTCGATGGCGAGTTCATAATGAGTTTATAAGTATTGATGCACTGAAGGTTGTTGAGTCCCGGATGTGATCACGGACATGACGAGGAGTCTCGAAATGGTCGAGACATAAAGATTGATATATTGGAAGCCTACATTTGGACATCGGAAGTGTTCGGGTGAAATCGGATTTTTCGAGTGCCGGAGGTTACGGAACCCCGGAAGTCTATGGGCCTTAATGGGCCATGGGAGAAGAGGAAGGGCAGGCCAAGGTGGGCTGCGCCCCTCCCCTCTAGTCCGAATAGGACAAGGAAGGGGGCGCGCCTTCCTCTTCCCCTCCTCCAATCCTAGTCCAACTAGGGAGGGGGGGAGTCCTACTCCCGGTGCAGTAGGACTCCTCCTTGGTGCGCCTCCCCTAGGGCGGCCACCTCCCCTTGGCTCCTTTATATACGGGGCAGGGGCACCCCAAGACACAAGTTGATCTACGGATCTTGCCTTGGCCGTGTGCGGTGCCCCTTCCACCATATTCCACTTGGTCATATCGTCGCGGAGCTTAGGCGAAGCCTGCGCGGAGAAGTCATATCGTCGTGGAGCTTAGGCGAAGCCCTGCGTCGGTGGAGCATCAACATCGTCACCACGCCGTCGTCTTGTGGAACTCATCCCGACACTTTGCTGGATCGGAGTCCGGGATCGTCATCGAGCTGAGCGTGTGCGCGAACTTCGGAGGTGCCGTCGTTCGGTGCTTGGATCGGTCGGATCGTGAAGGCGTCGACTACATCAACCGCATTGTTATAACGCTTCCGCTTTCGGTCTCACAGTGCGTGGGCGGACGGACTCTTCCCTCTCGTTGCTATGCCATCACCATGGTCTTGCGTGATCGTAGGAAATTTTTGAAATTACTCGTTCCCCAACGATGGCATCGAGCCAGGTTTTATGCGTTGATGTCATGTGCACGAGTAGAACACAAGTGAGTTGTGGGCGATACAAGTCATACTGCCTACCAGCATGTCATACTTTGGTTCAGCGGTATTGTGAGATGAAGCGGCCCGGACCGACATTACGCGTGACGCTTACGCGAGACTGGTTTCACCGCTCCGAGCACTCGTTGCTTAAAGGTGACCGGCGGTGTCTGTCTCTCTCACTTTAGTTGAATCGAGTGTGGCTCGCCCGGTCCTTGAGAAGGTTAAGCGGAGTCTATTTGACGAAATATCGTTGTGGTTTTGATGCGAGGTAAGAACGGTTCTTGCTCAGCTCGTAGCAGCCACGTAAAACTTGCAACAACAAAGTAGAGGGCGTCTAACTTGTTTTTGCAGGGCATGTTGTGATGTGATATGGTCAAGGCGTGATGCTATATTTTATTGTATGAGATGATCATGTTTTGTAACGAGTTATCGGCAATCGGCATGAGCCATATGGTTGTCGCTTTATTGTATGAAATGCAAGCGCCATGTAATTGCTTTACTTTATCACTAAGGAGTAGCGATAGTCGTAGAAGCAATAGTTGGCGAGGCGACAACGATGCTACGATGGAGATCAAGGTGTCGCGCGCGGTGGCGATGGTGATCATGGCGGTGCTTGGCGATGGAATCACAAGCACAAGATAATGATAACCATATCATATCACTTATATTGATTGCATGTGATGTTTATCCTTTATGCATCTTATCTTGCTTTGATTGGCGGTAGCATTATAAGATGATCTCTCACTAAAATTATCAAGAAGTGTTCTCCACGAGTATGCACCGTTGCGAAAGTTCTTCGTCTTTGAGACACCACGTGATGATCGGGTGTGATAGGCTCTACGTTCAAATACAGCGGGTGCAAAACAGTTGCGCACGCGAATACTCAGTTAAACTTGGCGAGCCTAGCATATAACAGATATGGCCTCGGAACACGGAGACCGAAAGGTCGGCGTGAATCATATAGTAGATATGATCAACATAGTGATGTTCACCATTGAAACTACTCCATCTCACGTGATGATCGGACATGGTTTAGTTGATTTGGATCACGTAATCACTTAAGATGACTAGAGATGTCGGTCTAAGTGGGAGTTCTTAAATAATATGATTAATTGAACTTAAATTTATCATGAACTTAGTCCTGGTAGTATTTTGCAGATTATGTTGTAGATCAATAGCTCGCGTTGTTGCTTCCCTGTGTTTTATATGTGTTCCTAGAAAATTGTATTGAAAAATGTTAGTAGCAAAATTGCGGATTGGATCCGTGATCCGAGGTTTATCCTCATTGCCGCGCAGAAGAATTATGTCCTTAATGCACCGCTAGGTGAGCAGACCTATTGCAGGAGCAGATGCGAGGCGTTATGAGCGTTTGGCTAGCTCAATATGAGCAGAATCTGAGGCGTTATGAGCGTTTGGCTAGCTCAAATATGATGACTACTTGATAGTTTAGTGCACCATACTTAACGGCTTAGAATCGGGACTTCAAAGGCGTTTTGAGCGTCATGGACCATATGAGATGTTCCAAGAGTTGAAGTTATTATTTCAAGCAAATACCCGAGTTGCGAGATATGAAGTTTCCAACAAAGTTCTATAGCTAAAAGATGGAGGAGAATCGCTCAACTAGTGAGCATGTGCTCAGATTATGCAGGTACTTCAAATCGCTTGAATCAAGTGGGAGTTAATCTCCCGGATAAGATAGTGATTGACAGAATTCTCTAGTCACCATCACTAAGTTACTAGAACTTCGTGATGAACTATAGTATGCAAGGGATGACGAAAAGATTCTCGAGCTCTTGGCGATGCTAAAATCGCGAAGGTAGAAATCAAGAAAAACATCAAGTGTTGATGGTTGACAAGACTATTAGTCTCAAGGAAAATGGCAAAGGGAAGAAGGGAACTTCAAAAGGAGCGGCAAGCAAGTTGCTGCTCGAGTGAAGAAGCCCAAGTCTAGACCTAAGCACGAGGCTGAGTACTTTTGCTGCAATGGAACTGGTCCTTTGAAGCGGAACTACCCTGAATATTTGGTGGATAAGAAGGATGGCAAAGTGAACAAGGTTATATTTGATATACAGGTTATTGATGTGTACCTTACTAGTGTTTATAGTAGCCCACAGTATTTGATACTCGTTCGGTTGCTAAGATTAGTAACTCGAAACAGGAGTTCTGAGAATAAGCAGAGACTAGTTGAAGGGAAGTGACGATGAGTGTTGGAAGTAGTTCCAAGATTGATATGATCATCATCGCACACTCCCTATACTTTCGGGATTAGTGTGGAACCTAAATAAGTGTTATTTGGTGTTGAGCATAAATATGATTTGATCATGTTTATTGCAATCTGATTATTCATTTAAGAGAATAAATTGTTGTTACTGTTTACATGAATAAAACCTTATATGGTTACACACTCAATGAAAATGGTTCATTGGATCTCGATCGTAGTGATACGCATATTCATAATATTGATGCCAAAAGATGCAAAGTTAATAATGATAGTGCAACTTATATGTGGCACTTGCCGTTTAGGTCATATTGGTGTAAAACGCATGAAGAAACTCCATCTTGATGGACTTTCGGAATCACTTGGTTATGAATCATTTGATGCTTGCAAACCGTGCCGTTTGGGCAAGATGACTAAAACTCCGTTCTCCGGAACAATGGAACAAGCTACTGACTTATTGGAAATAATACATACCGATGTATGCGATCCAATGAGTGTTGATGCTCATGGCAAGTATCGTTATTTTCTGACCTTCACAAGATGATTTGAGCAGATATGGGTATATCTACTTGATGAAAACATAAGTCTGAAATAATTGAAAAGTTCAAAGAATTTCAGAGTAAAGTGGAAAATCATCGTAACAAGAAAATAAAGTTTCTGCGATCTGATCATGGAGATAAATATTTGAGTTACGAGTTTGGTCTTCATTTGAAACAATGTGAAATAGTTTCGCAACTCACGCCATATGGAACACCACAACGTTATGGTGTGTCCGAACGTCGTAATCGTACTTTATTTTGATATGGTGCGATCTATGATGTATCTTACCGATTTACCACTATCGTTTTGGGGTTATGCATTAGAGACAGCTGCATTCACGTTTAATAGAGCACCATCTAAATCCGTTGAGATGACACCGTATGAACTATGGTTTAGCAGTAAACCTAAGCTGTCGTTTCTTAAAGTTTGGAGTTGTGATGCTTATGTGAAAAAGTTTTCACCTGATAAGCTCGAACCCAAATCGGAAAAGTGCGTCTTCATAGAATACCCAAAGGAAACTGTTGGGTACTCCTTCTATCACAGATCCAAAGGCAAAACATTCGTTGCTAAGATAGATCCTTTCTAGAGAAGAAGTTTCTCTCGAAAGAAGTGAGTGGGAGGAAAGTAGAACTTGATGAGGTAATTGTACCTTCTCCCTTATTGGTAAGTAGTTCATCACAGGAATCAGTTCCAGTGATTCCTACACCAATTAGTAAGGAAGTTAATGATGATGATCATGAAACTTCAGATCAAGTTGCTACCAAACCTCGTAGGTCTTCAGAGTGAGATCCGCACAGAGTGGTGCGGTAATCATGTTCGGAAGTCATGTTACTAGACCATGATGAACCTACGAACTATGAGGAAGCGATGATGAGCCCAGATTCATGAAATGGCTTGAGGCCATAAAATCTGAGATAGGATCCATATATAAGAACAAAGTGTGGACTTTGGTTGACCTGCTCGATGATCGCAAGTCATGTTAAATGAATGGATCTTCAAGAGGAAGACGGACAACGATAGTAGTATTACTATCTACAAAGCTCAACTTATGCAAAAGGTTTTTGACAAGTTCAAGGTGTTGACTACAATGAGATTTTCTCAACAGTAGCGATGCTTAAGTCTGTCCGAATCATGTTAGCAATTGCCATAATTTATGAAATTTGGCAAATGGATGTAAAACTGCATTCTGAATGGGTTTACGGAGGAAGAGTTGTATATGATGCAACGAGAAGGTTTTGTCAATCCTAAAGGTGCTAACAAAATGTGCAAGCTCGGCGATCCATCAATGGACTGGTGCAAGCATCTCGGAGTTGGAATATCGCTTTTGATGTGTTGATCAAAGCATATGATTTTATCTGAGACTTTTGGAAAGGCTGTATTTACAAGAAAGTGAGTGGGAGCACTACAGCCTTTACGATAAGTATATGTGATTGACATATTGTTGATCGGAAATAATGTAGAATTATTACGCAAAGCATAAAGGAGTGTTTGAAAGGAGTTTTTCAAAGAAAGACCTCGTTGAAGCTGCTTACATATTGAGCATCAAAGATCTATAGAGATAGATCAAGGCGCTAGATAAGTTTTTCAATAAATATATACCTTGTCAAGATTTTGAAGTAGTTCAAAATGGAGCAGTCAAAGAAAAGTTCTTGCTGTGTTGCAAAGGTGTGAAATTGAGTAAGACTCAAATCCCGACCACGGCAGAAAATAGAAAAGAGAATGAAAGTCATTCCTATGCCTCGGTCATAGGTTCTATAAAGTATGCTATGCTATGTACCGGACCTATTGTATACCTTGCTCTGAATTTGGCAAGGAGTACAATAGTGATCTAGGAGTAGATCCTTTGGACATTGGTCAAGAACATCCTTAGTGAGGACTAAGGAAATATTTCTCGATTATGGAGGTGATAAAAGAGCCCGTCGTAAAGAGTAACATCGATGCAAGCTTTTACACTGATCCAGATGACTCTAAGTCTCAATCTGGATACATATTGTAAGTGGGAGCAATTAGCTAGAGTAGCCCGTGCAAGAGCATTGTAGACATAGAATATTTGCAAAATACATACGGCTCACGAATGTGATGACCCGTTGACTAAGCTTCTTTCACGAGCAAAACATGATCATACCTTAGTACTCTTTGGGTGTTAATCACATAGCGATGTGAACTAGATTATTGACTCTAGTAAACCCTTTGGGTGTTGGTCACATGACGATGTGAACTATGGGTATTAATCACATGCAGATGTGAATATTAGTGTTGAATCACATGATGATGTGAACTAGATTATTGACTCTAGTGCAAGTGGGAGGCTGAAGGAAATATGCCCTAGAGGCAATAATAAAGTTATTATTTATTTCCTTATTTCATGATAAATGTTTATTATTCATGCTAGAATTGTATTAACGGAAACATAATACATGTGTGAATATATAGACAAACAGTATGTCACTAGTATGCCTCTCTTGGACTAGCTTGTTAATCAAAGATGGTTATGTTTCCTAACCATGAACAAGGAGTTGTTATTTGATTAACAAGGTCACATCATTAGTTGAATGATCTGATTGACATGACCCATTCCGTTAGCTTAACAGTTGATCGTTTAGTATGTTAATGCTTTCTTCATGACCCATACATGTTCCTATAACTATGAGATTATGCAACTCCGTTTACGGAGGAACACTTTGGTACTACCAAGCGTCAGCAACGAATCGGGTGATTATAAAGGAGTACTACAGGTGTCTCCAAAGGTACTTGTTGGGTTGGCGTATTTCGAGATTAGGTTTTGTCACTCCGATTGTCGGAGAGGTAACTCAGGCCTTCTCGGTAATGCACATCACTTAAGCCTTGCAAGCATTACAACTAATGAGTTAGTTGTGAGATGATGTATTACGGAACGAGTAAAGAGACTTACGATAGCAGATTGAACTAGGTATTGGATACCGACGATCGAATCTCGGGTAAGTAACATACCGATGACAAAGGAACAACGTATGTCGTTATGCGGTTTGACCGATAAAGATCTTCGTAGAATATGTAGGAACCAATATGGGCATCCAGGTTCCGCTATTGGTTATTGACCGAGAATGGTTCTAGGTCATGTCTACATAGTTCTCGAACCCGTAGGGTCCGCACGCTTAACGTTCGATGACAGTTCATAATGAGTTTATAAGTATTGATGCACGAAGGTTGTTGAGTCCGGATGTGATCACGGACATGACGAGGAGTCTCGAAATGGTCGAGACATAAAGATTGATATATTGGAAGCCTACATTTGGACATCGGAAGTGTTCGGGTGAAATCGGGATTTATCGAGTGCCGGAGGTTACGGAACCCCGGAAGTCTATGGGCCTTAATGGGCCATGGGAGAAGAGGAAGGGCAGGCCAAGGTGGGCTGCGCGCCCTCCCCTCTAGTCCGAATAGGACAAGGAAGGGGGCGCCCTCCTCTTCCCTCCTCCAATCCTAGTCCAACTAGGGGAGAGTCCTACTCGGTGGGAGTAGGACTCCTCCTTAATCGCCCCCCTAGGGCCGCCACCTCCCCTTGGCTCCTTTATATACGGGGCAGGGGCACCCCAAGACACAAGTTGATCTACGGATCTTGCCTTAGCCGTGTCGGTGCCCCTTCCACCATATTCCACTTCGGTCATATCGTCGCGGAGCTTAAGCGAAGCCTGCGCCGGAGAAGTCATATCGTCATGAGCTTAGCGAAGCCCTGCGTCGGTGGAGCATCAACATCGTCCTACCACGCCGTCGTCTTGTGGAACTCATCCCGACACTTTGCTGGATCGAGTCCGGGATCGTCATCGAGCTGAGCGTGTGCGAGAACTCGGAGGTGCCGTCGTTCGGTGCTTGGATCGGTCGGATCGTGAAGGCGTCGACTACATCAACAGCGTTGTTATAGCGCTTCGCTTTCGGTCTCACGAGGGTGCGTGGGCGGACACTCTTCCTCTCGTTGCTATGCCATCACCATGGTCTTGCGTGATCGTAGGAAAATTTTTGAAATTACTACGTTCCCCAACAGCACGGTCTTCAGTACATTGGCGAAGATGCCGCTGCACCGTGGTCGGAGTTGCCGGAGAAGCGGGAGTCGCCGAAGATGCACGACGTTTCCGTCTAGGCCAGAAGTTCCGGGCAAGACGGAAGGTCCGGGGTCCGGAAGTTCCGTGCTGGGCCGGAAGGTCCGGGGGCCGGAAGTTCCGGGCTGGGACGGAAGTTCCGGTGGTCGCGATTCTGCCAAGAACAGGGACTTCGGGATCGAGGGTTTGGGCGGAAAAATTGGGGGAAAAACCCAAATCCTGAGGGGAAAAAGAAGAAATTAGAAGGGAAGAAGGAAGGGGAAGCTAGATCCACTCGAAGCAAAGCAAATTCATGGATCAAATCCAACAAAACTTCATCACACCAACAAATGACAAAAAAATTTGGGGCTATTTTTGGTGGGGATTTTCGGATTTAGGACGAAAACAACAAAATCAAGCTAGAAAACACGGGGTAGGGGATCCAAAAACGTGATCAACGTGGCTCATGATACTAAGATGATGTAGAGCGGAACCCTAATCGGAGATCTTTCATGTTTGGAGGGGATCCTACGGGGAAAACACGACGAACGGGCGGAAGAACACAAGGGAAAACACATAAGAGGAACACTCAACCGACAAGTATCGATTACACAAGGGCTAGATCACCGAACAAAAAAGGTAGCACAAGATTCAAAATCAACAAAGGAAAGATACACGAGTAGCCGTTCTTCTCCCTGAGGAGGTCTTGATGGGGCCACCCTAGAGGGGTTCTTGAATCCGCTTGGGGGATCTTCTCCGAAGAGGTCGTGAGCTCCGAGGAGAAGTACCAAGTGGATGAGCAAGGGCTCTCACACGAAATATGAGCTAAACCAATGATAACCCTAACTAGGAGGAGGTGGAGGAGTATATATAGTTTATGGGACGAAAGGGTACACGGGCCTCAGCCCAAGTGGCTGCGCGCAGGCAGGGCCGGAAGTTCCAGGCGGGGCCGAAAGTTCCGGGCGACGGAAGGTCCGGGCAGGGTCCGGCTTGACCAGAAAGTTGGCGCGGGTGGATCTGGGCTGGCGTCCGGGGGCCGGAAGGTCCGGGCTGGCCGGAAGTTCCGGGGGCCGGAAGGTCCGGGACGGGTTCCGGGCAGGTTCCGACCTAACCAGATAGTTGGCACGCCCGGGCTGGTCGATGTCGTCGGAGGCCGGAAGCTCCGGGCGGCCCGGAAGTTCCGGGCTGTCCAGAGAGTTGACGCCTGTCGTTTCTTCTTCAGCTCCTGGTTCCTTGGCTTGGACGTTGTACCTGATCACGCATAGCGTCTCGGACTTAGGTAGTAGCCATGTATCACTGGAAGAGAAGGGGAACTCGAATAGGAGTGATGTCACCTCGGATTGAATAGCACGAGCTCTTGCTCTTGTCAAGGGTCCACTTGGAGCTTGGATAGTCGATGGAAGGTCCATGGGGATGATCGAAGGATGCTCAGCATCATCTCCCCCCCCCTTGTGAAAGATCCGACCTCGGATCAAAATCGTCATCACCATGGTACGGCGCGAGGTACTTGACGTTGAAGATGTCGCGTACATTATACTTGTCTCGTGGTAGGTCGATCTTGTAGGCGTTGTCGTTGTAGCATGCTAGCACCTTGATAGGTCCATCGGCTCGAGGGAGAAGCTTGGACTTGCGTTCGTTGGGGAAGCGGTCCTTGCGAAGGTGTACCCACACTAGATCACCAATGTTGAAGACCATGGGTTGCTTGTTGTTGTTGAGCTTGGTCGCTAGTCGTTGTACTTGGCGCTCGATTGTGTGTCTTGTATCCTCATGCATCTTCTTGATGTAGCTTGCCCGTGCACTCGCATCCATGTTGGTGCGCTCTTTTATGGGAAGAGGTAGAATGTCCAATGGTGAGAACGGGTTGAAGCCGTAGACGACCTCGAAGGGGGACTTGCCAGTAGTCGAATGTCTTGCATGATTGTAGGCGTACTCGGCAATGGGTAGACATGCCTCCCACTCCTTGATGTTCTTCTTGATCAAGACGCAAAGTAGAGTGGAGAGTGTGTGGTTCGTCACCTCCGTTTGGCCGTCGGTTTGAGGATGATATGCGGATGAGAACAAGAGCTTGATTCCGAGCGTGGCGCATAGGGTCTTCCAAAATTAACTCAAGAACTTGACGTCACGATCGGAGACGATTGTCTTTGGTACTCCATGGAGTCGCAATATTTCCCTACAAGAGATTTGCAATGGGTGAAGCATCGTCTATCTTGTTGCATGGAATGAAATGTGCCATCTTGGAAAATCTATCCACAACAACAAACACGTAATCCTTTCCATTTTGAGTTCGAGGCAAACCAAGTACAAAATCCATGCTAATGTCTTCCCAAGGTTGATAAGGAATAGGAAGAGGCATGTAAATACCATGAGATTGAGCTTTAGACTTAGCTTTGCGACATGTAGAGCATCGGGTGGTGAAGCGTGAGACGTCTCGAAACATCTTGGGCCAAAAGTAGTTCTTGGAGAGCGTGGCGAATGTCTTATCTCGTCCAAAATGTCCCATGAGTCCACCTCCATGAGCCTCTTGCAAAAGGAGCAAACGAAGAGAAGACTCGGGAAAGCATAGTTTGTTAGCTTTCATAAGGTAAGCATCCTTGATATAATATTGTTCCCAAGAAGTATGCGCCAAACACTTAGCATAAGGAATAGCAAAAGATGGATCATTAGCATACAAGTCTTTGATGTGCTCAAACCCAATAAAATTCAACTCAAGTTTAGTGACAAGCGTGCATATGCGAGAAAGTGCATCCGCAACTACATTTTCCTTACCCTTAATGTACTTGATCACATATGGGAAAGATTCAACAAATTCACTCCATTTGGCATGACGCTTGTTCAACTTAGTTTGACCTTTTAAGTACTTAAGCGTTTCATGATCGGTATGGATGACAAACTCATGAGGTCTAAGGTAATGTTCCAAAAAATGTAGCACACGCACGAGAGCATATAATTCCTTGTCATACATGGGATAGTTAAGTTGAGCACCGGAGAGTTTTTCACTAAAATATGCAATTGCTCGTTTTTCTTGCATCAAAACTCCGCCAATTCCGGTACCACTTCATCACAATGAACCTCAAAAGTTTTGTCAAAATTGGGAAAAGCAAGAATCAGAGCATGAGTAAGCAAAGACTTGAGCTCATCAAAAGCGGTGGATTGCAAAGATCCCCAAACAAAAGGAGTATTCTCCTTACTCAAGGCATGCAAAGGAGCGGCAATTGTGCTAAAGTCTTTCACAAAGCGACGATAAAAACCCGCAAGACCAAGAAAGCTACGCACTTGTTGCAAATTGGTGGGTTGGGGCAAAGTTTTAATTGCTTCAATCTTAGATTCATCAACATGGACACCCTTTGAGGATACAACAAAACCCAAGAAAACCACTTTGTCAACACCAAATGTGCATTTTTTCATGTTTGCATAAAGGCTTTCGTTGCGAAGGGTTTGCAAAACAGCCCTAACATGATGAAGATGCTCTTTCATGGTTTTGCTAAACACAAGGATATCATCAAAGTAAACCACAACAAAGACTCCAATATAAGGGTGAAGCACATAATGCATAAGGCGTACAAAAGTACCGGGAGCCTCTGATAGACCCATAGGCATTACTAACCACTCATATAAGCCAAATTTGGTTTTGAAAGCAGTTTTCCATTCATCACCTTCGTGAATGCGGATTTGATAATAGCCACTTTTAAGATCATTTTTTGAGAAAAAGTTGGCTCCACTAAGTTCATCAAGCATATCATCTAGGCGAGGAATGGGATGCCTATAGCGAATGGTAATAGCATTTATAGGTCTACAATCGGAACACAAGCGGAAACTTCCATCGGGCTTAGGCACAAGTATAACGGGAACGACACAAGGGCTTAAGCTTTCACGTACATGACCGTTGTCGATGAGTTGTTGTACTTGCCGTTGAATCTCCTTGGTTTCTTCAAGATTGACTCGGTATGGAGCTTTGTTTGGTAGAGGCGCTCCGGGGATGAGGTCGATTCAATGGTCAATGCCTCGAAGAGGAGGTAGACCCGGAGGTAGCTCGTCGGGGAAAACATCTTGGAATTCCTGCAAAAGAGATTGAAACACTAAAGGTAGCTCGTGAGAGGTGTTAGTTGTTGGTTCTCCATCCTTGCACACAAGGACAAAGTGCATCACACTAGACGGGTTCTCGCACATTTCTCTCATCTCACTTTTGGTGGCAAATAGGATGAGGTTTTTCTCTCTAGGCGAAGAGGCGCTCAAGTTTGGCTTGTGGCTCTCACTCACTTTTTGGTGGATCATTTTCTCACTCTTTTCTCCATGATGGGTGGCTTGCTTGTCGGCTATGACTTGACTAGGAGACGTAGGTCACAACACATATTCCTTCCCTTTCATTTTGAAGCTATAGTGATTGGTACACCCGTTGTGGAAGACACCACGGTCGAATTGCCATGGTCGACCAGGAAGAAGGTGGAAAACGGTCATTGGGACCACATCACACTCCAAAGTGTCCTCATATGCACCAATTTTGAAGGATACTTGGACCGTATGCCCAACTCGTATAGTGCCGGAGTCACTTAGCCATTGAACCTTTTTAGGGGTGCGGGTGCTTCCTCTTGACCAATTGAAGCTTGGAGCATAGTTCTTCACTTGCCAAGTTGTGGCAACTACCTCCGTCGATTATGACCTTGACGGACCTTCCATTGATGCCGGCCTTTGTGTGGAAGATGTGGCATCATTGGTCTTCTTCTTCTTGTTGTTGAAGAGTCAAGACCTTGGAGACAACGAGAGCGGGGCTCGAATCCTCATCACAAAAGACTTGTTCATCTTCATCCTCGTTCACTAGCCGGTGCATGGCCACTTGCTCAAGGGCTTCCATCTCCTCTTCACTCATGGAGTCATAGGTGCCATCGTAGTTGAGGATCATAGCAAGCTCCCCAATGTCACCTGGCCAAAGGGGACCTTCGTAGAGACCGTGAAGGGGTGGCAAAAGGAGTGGTTCTACATCACGGGGCCCCGCGACTCCACATGGGCCGCCACTCCGGAGTTCAAATCCGGTCCTGCAATGCGGCTCACATCATGGATTAACAAGGGCCTGGATTGGGCATCATCCGACGAGGTGATGACGCTGCAGAAGCGCGTCAAGAGCATGATAGAGAAGAACACCAGCCTTGCCAATGTGATCCGGGTGATGCTTTTTCGCCGGATTCTCCCCTACCAATGCTGGACTCTCCATTTGTGGGAGTTTGATCCGGCTAGCCCCCGGACCCTGCAGTGGTTCTTCGGCACAACGCACGAAGACATATGGAAGCTGCTTTTCAAGGCCCAAAAGTCGTGGCCGGAAATGACTGAAGACCTCGGCCTCGACTGTGCTCATCCGGCTACTCCAATAAGTTTTTCAAATTTCCAAACATATCCTCAACTTGTAGATCCAAGGAGTATGCTAAGCCTTCCCTTTATCCTTCGGGGCTGGACGAAGAAGGCGGAGCGAATCCAGTGTCCGACTCTGCTGGCCGAAGACCCAGCTATTCCTCTTATAATGAAGATGCTGGTTCCGGTGCCGTACCAGGCGCCGGAGAAGAAGGCCAAGAAGAAGGGCAAGGAGGCCAGAAGTGGCCTTCGCCATAAAGGTACTTCGGACATAGCGTCCGAAGATACCAAAGTTCTCTCCTCCCATGACGGAGATGAAGACAAAGAGGAAGAGGAGGAGAGCAATTCTCCCCTTAAGGGAGGAAAAAGAAAAGGGGGGCCTCTGCGGACCTAGAGGCAACAACGTCCAAGAAGGGGAAGCTCTCCCTTTCGGACGATTCGGAATCGGACAACGAAGCTGTCCCTGAGTGGCATCCTAGGCCGAAGCCCCTGGCCGAATCGTAAGTACTCAAAGATTATTTATATATCCAGCTTTTTATAAATTGTAGGATGACATATCATCTATGTGTTTCAGGCCGGCCCGTGATCTCCCCCAACGATCATTGTCTTCAGGGAATTCTTTGGCTCCGTCAATGATGGAGAGCGAGTCGCCTCCGCGAGCCTCCGCGCCACATGCCACAGAGGACACCGAGGTGTTATCCCAAAGGACCTCTCCAGGCCAGGGAGAGGTACGAAAGGCCGCTGAAACGACGCCAGATGATAATGCCTCGGCTGCCGGAAACATGGGGGGTGCAATCCCCATGGAGACTGATGGCTGGGGCCATGACCAGTCCGGCCCCTAGCCGAATACTGCTCTGGAGACCCACACGGCTCCGGACCCGAGCGAGCAGCACCCTTTGAAAGAGGGGGGAGTGCCGACTCCACCAACGACCTCTATCAACCCGGAGGCGTCGGATACATTGAGGGAAGCACTTCGATGTGCTCCCGTCATGGAAGATCACCGTACCCTAATGGGTACGGTGGTCGAGAAGGTTCGGTCCGCCAAAAGCGGGCTGAACGAAGATTTTACCAGCCTGCTAACATGCTTTGAGGTATGCGACTTAATATTCCTAGCCACTTTTGCATGTGCAATGATATGCCTGTACATAGATAGTAGCCCCTAAGAGTATGTTCGTCTCTTTGGAAGAAGGGGCGGACAGAGGATCAAATATTCGCCGGAGATAACGTACTTATATATTTGGATGAATAGGCTTCACTATTAGCGGCTTCAGACAAGGACACTGAAGTTTCTAAACTCCAGCGAAAACTGAAGCTGGCTGACGATGAGATCGACCGTATTAACAAGTGGTTCGATGAGGCTCAAGGTATGCTTTTAAAAGGACCACTTACAAGCCTAAATTATAATGGAAATTTAGAGGTTAAGCTCACGTGCCGCTATATAAATGGTTGTAGGCAACGCGACCGAGGTAAGCAAAGCAGCCGCAGAGAAGGCGGCTGCGGATGTGGAGGCTGAAAAGGTCGCCCACCTTCAATATGAGGCAAGGGTGACCAGAGTAGAGCTAGCGCTCCAGGAGGCCGCCAACAAGTGTGAGTCCTTGGAGGAGAGTAACAAGGCCCAAGCGGCCGAACTCAACAAGGCTCTTCAAGAAGCGAAGGAGGCGCGGTCCGAGCCCCGGGCGGCTCGTGAGCAGATCAAGCAAGCTGAACAGATAGTGGTTGTCGGTGTCAAAACCGGCGGATCTCGTGTAGGGGGTCCCGAACTGTGCGTCTAAGGCAGATGGTAACAGGAGGCGGGGAACACGATGTTTGCCCAGGTTCGGGCCCTCTCGATGGAGGTAATACCCTACTTCCTGCTTGATTGATCTTCATGATATGAATATTACAAGAGTTGATCTACCACGAGATCGTAGAGGCTAAACCCTAGAAGCTAGCCTATGTTATGATTGTTGTTGTCCTACGGACTAAACCCTCCGGTTTATATAGACACGGAGGGCTAGGAATTACACAGAGTCGGTTACAATGGGAGGAAATCTACATATCCGTATTGCCAAGCTTGCCTTCCACACCAAGGAGAGTCCCATCCGGACACGGGACAAAGTCTTCAATCTTGTATCTTCATAGTCCAACAGTCTGGCCAAAGAATATAGTCCGGCTGTCCGGATACCCCTAATCCAGGACTCCCTCAGTAGCCCCCGAACCAGGCTTCAATGATGATGAGTCCGGCGCGCAGATTGTCTTCGACATTGCAAGGCGGGTTCTTCTCCAAATCCTGAATACCTGTTGAATAGTGTCTGCCTTCCCGTAAATGTTGCGCTTCTTGGCTTCCACGTCCAATAATGGCTGTCTTCCACGTGTCGAGCGAATGCAAGAGGCCATGGCATTTTTACATATGCCACCCTCGCTATGTGAGTAAACTGTCTATTAAAGAGAGACGGGGATTCTTAGATGAATCACACCATCCTTCCACGACGAGTATCCATCGGAGCGCGCTCGGAAAAAATCCATTCCAGCATGGCCGGACATCGCAGCTCCTCCTCTCGCTACCGTAGCCCTAAGCCCGGAGATTGGAAGAAGTGTTCCGTCCCGCACAGTCAATTAGTGGAGCTACAGACCCAGGGATTTCTCCCTCCAGCGTATATGGTCCCGGTTCGAGCCGGGCTCGCCACCTATAATGGCGGGGAGCAAGCGGAGAGCTTTCCCAACCTCTCCAAGGGGGAGCGGGTATGCCTCGTCCCTTATTTATTAAGGGGACTCAGATTTCCAATCCATCTGTTCCTCCGAGGGCTCCTCGGAGTTTCGGCCTCGGTGCATAACTTCACCCCTTCCATATTACACATCGCTGGTTACGTAGCCCTTTGTGAGCTGTTTCTGGGCTGCGAAGCTCATTTCGCGCTATGGAAGATGCTATTCTGCCATGTGCCCCGTACAAAGAGGGGGTCAATATATCAAGTGGGCGGAACCGAAATATGGTGCATCGTCGGGAACGGATACCTGTCCGGTACCCCGAAGAAGACATCCGAAGACTGGCCTTCGGAGTGGTTTTATATGGAGGACGTCCCCCTTCCGGATCCTATTCGGATTGGACTTCCCGAGTTCGACAATGCCCCTTTGAAGAAATGCCGAAGCTGGCGCCCACGGAGCCCTCAGGAGGAAGATAACAGAGACGTCCTTTACCTGATGGGCCGGATAAAGGTGCTTGTCAGATTTCGGGTTCCGACAGACCCTTGAGGTTCGAACACTGGGGTGCGCGCGGAGATCTTTCCCCCTACCAGCTCGCGCGTTTATGGTTTGCAAAGGATCTAAACTACGAACGATGAACAACACAAGGGACGCAAGGTTTATACTGGTTCGGGCCACCGATGTGGTGTAATACCCTACTCCAGTGTGTGGTGTGGTGGATTGCCTCAAGGGCTGATGATGAACAGTACAAAGGAGGAACAGCCTCGCGAGGGGTGTTCCTGGCTGGTGCGATGAACTGCTTGGGTGAGTTTGATCGCCTCTCTCTCTCTCTGCTAGGGTTCTATCCGATCTCCCTCTACTCTGTGGTGGCTAGCTCTATTTATAGAGGGAGGCCCTGGGCCTCTTCCCAAATAATGAGTGGGAAGGGCGCCAACAATTGGCCATTTTGAAGGGGAACATCTAGTACACTTATCCTGACTAAAGTTGGTCTTTGGCTGCCAAAGGCTCTGACAATGACGCCGTCCTGGGCTCCACGATGACCTCCTTCCTGTCATTCTGCTGGTCTTGGTCTTGTTGCACCAAAGTGGTAACCTTTGCCTGATGCCTTAGCCTGTGCTTGCCTCCTTTGCACCAAAGGGGAAATGAGGACACTGCGCAGGCTGCCGCCCGCCCGGTCTCGATCATCATGGCTTGCGTCACGGGGCACCCTCGTGAGGTACCCTGCCTTGATCTCTCCGCCTCCTCGTGAGCCTGCTGTGAGGCTGCTCTGAGGAAGGTTCTGCCGTCCGCCCATGAGGCTTGGCCCCTCGCAAGGGTCTTGAGCTAGAGTGATGAAGGCTGGGCATGCTGGGCCCCACTTGAGCCATCTTTGCGGGCCGCAGCGAGCAAGTCTGGGGACCCCCGTTCCCAGAACACCGACAGTAGCCCCCGGGTCCAAGGCGTGCTCGGACTTGGCTTAGCAAAGAAGCGAAGGGGCAAGTGCGAAGCGCTGCGGGCCCCAACAGCCTGCGGCCTTGGGCACCGCGTGGCGATTGATTGGTCGTGGGCGTCTCCGCTTCCCGACGATGCCTCATTACACGCCCGGCTAAGCGGACCCGGGGTTGCACACAGCCATTCGCCCTTTCACCGTCCGCGCACTCCCGGGCCTTCCTTCTTCCTCTGGCTCCAACTTCCGCCCTCAATCCAACTCGGACTCTCACCCTTCCTGTCGTCATGGCGCCAACAAAGAAGGAAAAGGGGAAGAAGCCAGCGTCTTCATCCCTTCGCCTCGTGATGGCCCCGCCGTCGTCGATCTATCATACTCAACCACGAGGCCTTGGGCAAGGTCCGCTCTGCTCTTGCCACCATCTTCAACGAAAAGTGCTGGCGGGACCACGGCATGGCCTGCGTCCCATGCCTCCCCCGACAGGATTGTCACGGAGGTCCGGTTCTTCGCTGATGCCCTGTGGGCGGGTCTGGTTCCCCCCTTCTCCGCTTTCTTCAATGCGGTGCTCTCCCACTATCAGATCCACATGATGCATCTTGGGCATGAGTCCATTACCCTCCTGGCTGTCTTCGCCTTTGTTTGTGAGGCAATGGTGGGCATCCCTCCTTCCGTTGCTCTGCCACGTCACTTCTTCTCCTTGCGCCTGAGTGATCCTACTCAATGCTCGGGGTGTGTGAGCTTCCTTGCGGTGCCAGAGACGGCTGCTTCAGGGATTGATTTCGGACTCCCTGCCCCTGAGGCCGAGTTCAGAGAGCGGTGGTTGTATATGGATGTTGGGGTGTTCAGCCCTCTGCTCTCGCATCCTACCTCGTCTGCTGTTCCCAACTCAGGCTGGGGTCACGAGACGCTCGCGAACACCCGGGTTGCATTCTTGGCGCCGCTTGAGAGCTTGAGGCGCTCAACGTGGGCGCCCAAGGTGGTGAAGAAGTTCCTCCAGTGTCGCATTGCTCCTCTCAGCGCCCTCTCACGGATGTGGGACTTTATGGGCACAAAGATCGCATGCGGCTTGGGAGGGGGACTGGCGCTGAGTCTCAAGACGGTGCTCGTGGTCCTGGTTGGCGACCCTTCCCAGGCAGCCTTGATGTGATGGTGCCCTCTTGTATCTCTGTTCGGGCAGGGCCGATTTCGTGAAGCAGACGCCCAGCTTTGACGAGTGGGGGCTGCGCCCGGCTGGCCTCAGGGGACCTCGCGAGAACCCAGTTGTTGTGGTAGCTCTTCCGGTCGCCCCAAGTGGCAGTGTCTCAGGTGATGGAGCAGGGAGACGAGAACCATCAGGAGTTGAAGGGGACGATGTTGAGGTGGTGACGCCGCGTGAAGTCCCAAGGGAGGCATCTCTCGGAGCTCGTTCCGGAATGGTGACAGGTGAGGAGTCGCGGCCTCCGGCTCCCGAGGTTGGGGCTCCCGAGGCCCTAGTCGTCCCTCATGAGGCGGCGCCTGGGGGCGTCCCCCAGGCTGGTCCCATTGGCGCTGATCATCTTGCCGCCTCCTCCATGCCACAAACGACCCCTGCGCCGAGCGCTTAGGCCGGTTCCGGGTAGACTTCGCGGCCCTCCGCCAGAGGAAGGAGGCCTCGGGCGGTGATGATCGCCCTTGCCGCTTGCTGAAGTGCAGGAGGTACTTCGCCATGGACGAGTATGTCCTCTTCTCTCTCCGCTCCTCTACTTCTTGGTTCTTGCAGCTGACTGTAACCTTTCAGGGCCCTTCCTGCCGAATTTGCAGAGACGGCCAAGGAGCCATCTCCCCATGCTCCGTCCTCGCTGCTGACCCTTGGTGCGTCGGGTTCAGGCGGCGCCCTTATCACTCAGCCGGTCGGAGAGGTGACCAGTTCAGCTGAGCGTCCCGAGCCTGCGAGCCTTCTATCTTCCCTTCACGAGCTCGCCCGGGGCACAGCCAGCTTGCGTCGTGCTCCTTCCTTGGTCATGGATGGTGATTGTTTGAAGTCGATCTTGAGCTCTTCTTCTGGGGACGGACCGGCAGCAGCCCTTGCTCCTGGCGAGGCCCGTCCGGTGATTGTTGGGGCGCCAGCCCCCTGCCCTGCGGGAGGAGGCGCGCCGCCTCCGGGCCCTCCGCATATACCAGTAGTAGAGGGGGGCACGGAAGATGTGCCCAGGTGTGCTCGCGAACGCCGTGCCCTTCGTCAAGAACTTCTACATGGGGCGACGGCCACGGTGAACCGGCTTGGGGCGGAGCTCACCGGCGAAGATGCGCGTCTTGAGGCAGAAGGTTTGCGCCTTGCTGAGGAGAGGCGCAAGCTAAAGGTAGCCATTGCCCTCGCGCGTCATCAGCATGACCTTGACAACACGAAGGCTGAGGCGTCGCTGGCGGCCTCGCGAGAGGCTTGCTCCCGAGCCGTCGAGGAGGCCACGGAGGCGGATCGGCAGCGGGGGCGCTGGAGGAGCGCGTGTGGGAGCTCAAGCACGGAGCAACTCTGGAGCAGCGAGTGGAGTTGCGCCAGGCTGCACTTGCATCGTTGAAGGGGCTTCCGTCGACCGGCGGAGACTTGAAGCCGAGGAAGCGCTGTTCTTGGAGGCCGCCGGCGCAACCTCAACCTTGAGCGGTTGGAGCGAGGGGCGCTGGTGACTCAAAGCGAAGGGCGAAATCGCCCGCCTTGAGCCCGAGCCTAAGAAGAGGTCGACCGCCCAGCGGTGGCTCGCTCGAGCCTCGGCGCCCGATATGAGTTGAGGTTGGAGTTGGTCGGGCGAAGCTAAGGCAGGACCGCGGCCACGAAGGCCAGGCTGGGCGAAGTGGCCTGAGGTGCGAACTCCTCCAGCCGCCGCCCTTCGCGGCGCCTGCGCGCGAGCTGACCTCCTCCAGCGTCGAGCTGCTTCTTCTTTGATGAGAGGTTGATGGCGCCGAGGCCACTGCGTGGCAAACGAAGACGAGATTCGTCGGCGGCAGTTACTGGAGCGAAACACGCCCCCATGCTCCGGGACGCTCGAGAGCAGGCTAACGCGGCCACTGGGCAATATTTGCGAGGCCGCTGCCGAGAGCCGCCGCGAGACCAACTATGCGGCAACCTCGGTATTTTTCTTGATGTGGTGGCGCTCTTGGAGAACAGCGCCGAGAGGTCTCGTTGGCTCGTTGAGGAGAGGGCGAGCCTTGCTGGTGCGCTTTCTCCGTGTCTTGATTATCTGCGGGACAACGATCCCCGCCGACTTCGATGCCGCCATTGCACGGTGCCCATAGCCGTCCGGGCGACACTGCGCGATGGGTGGATGGTCGCGTGGGCGACCTTGTCGAGGCCTTCCGCGTCGATGATGACGGCGTGATCGTGGCCGCCGATGAAGGCGGCGTGGTGGACGATCTGGCGCTGGCGGAGGTGTTGGTGTGGCGACAATGTCGACAATGCGGCGGCGCCTCGGAGAGTGACCGGAAAAGCGCAACAAGCGACATGTCCGGTGATTGTTTGTCACCGTTGTTTACCCTGTACAAAAGAGGTTGGGCTTGGCCTAAAGACTGTGAGAGCATTTTGGGAGGAGCCCTCATGTAAAGATTTGCGATAGATGCATTGGTAATCTTAGCGCTGCGTGTGAGCTTAACGGCCGGCCCGGTGGTGGGTCGGTGGCTCATTACCTTTGGCCTGGTGAGCCCGGCGGGGCTGTGGGGAACCATAGCGCCATGTGTGTCGTCTGGGTGAATCCATTGTTCCTGCGATAAGAACCTCGAAGAGGG
>JAHIAM010000819.1:0-41033 GCA_021605205.1 Aegilops longissima
ACTCCTCCTTCATCTTGGCGTCACTGCACCGTCGGAGAAATTGAGATGATGGCCTCCTCGGTCACCTTAGGAATATTGAGGCGTGCGTTGTTGAAGCGCTAGATGTCTTCGAGGTCTCCACAGTTCTGCTTGATCACGGTGCATGTCGCTCCGGCAAGAGGCGGTCGCGAGTACCTTGGAAGTTGGCGATGAAGCGGGTGCGCATCTCGTCGGGGAGGAGATCGTGCCAGAGCCGAGTTCAGGATCCAGTGCGGGCTCCGTCCTTGAGTGCCATGGGAGACCAGTTCGCCATGACCTTCTTGTCCCCATTGGCGGCTTTGATGCCCAGCTAGAGAGCTGGAGGAACTCAGCAGGGTCGGCCCGTGCCGTCGTAGCGAGAGCATGTCAGCTTGAACTTAAGACCCACTGTGACTGCTGGCTTCAGTGGTGAAAGCGCGGCAGCCTGCTGTGGCCACGTGAGGCCTCTGGTGACGAAAGAGCACTGTCTTGGGGTCTCCATGCTGCAAGTGGGAGCAGCGTAAGGTCTTGGCGTCTTTGGGGCGAGGGCGTGGTCGTGTGAGCCGGTGTAGGAGCACTCGGTAGCTTCTTGGGGCGAGGACCTCTTTGACAACTCTGCTCTTGCTGCACCGGCGCCGACGGAGTGGATTCCGCCCAGGGCCCGCAGCCTTGGGGCCTTCTTGAGGGGCGGTGGGCGCCCTCGGGCTTCATCGCCCGAGCAGGCGGTAGCTGTGAAGCGAGAAGGACGGGCGCGGTGGAGCCCCTCCGCGCAGACGAGCTTCGGCGACAGCGGTCGAGCCACTCTTCGTAGACGTCGTCGACAAGGCCGTAGCACAGGAGCTCGTTTGCCGCGATGAGTGCAGCTTGAGCCTCCATGGGCGTGTGGAGCACGCGGGACAAAGAACCAGCTGGGGCGAGTGAAGGAGTGGCGGTGCGCCGTCTCGCCTCACGGACGGATCTTTGGGGCGATGCTTGCTGCTTGTTCCCCGCCAGCCGGTGGCGGCGCGATAAACCGGCCGACGGGAACAGCAATGAGGCGTGCGGCGACGGGGCCGTCTGGCTGGGCGAAGCGAGGCGGATCGGCGCTTCGGCGTTAGCCCGACAAGCGTCGACATGGATCGATAGTCGGCGAAGAACAGCGGCGGAAGGCAATTCGCGCACCTACAGCGCCAAATGTCGGATTCGGGTTCAGCAGACCCTCTCAGGTTCGAACTTTGGGGTGCTCGCGGAGATCTCGCCCTCTACCTACCGCACCTCGCCGCCTCGCTAAGATCTAAGCTATGAAAGGAACAACACAAGAGACACAGGGTTTATACTAGTTCGGGCCACCATTGTGGTGTAATACCCTACTCTAGTTTGTGGTGTGGTGGATTGCCTCTTTGGCTGATGACGGTGAACAATACAAGGAAGAACAGCCTCGCGAGGGTCTGTTCTTGGCTGGTGCGATGAACTGCTAGGGGGAGTTCAGTCGCTCTCACTCTCTCTGCAGATCCCAGATGCTGGATCCTTTCTCTAGACACCTCTACCTTGCAGGTGGCTAGTCCTATTTATAGGCAAAGGCCCTGGGCCTCTTCCCAAATATTGAGCGGGAAGGGCGCCAACAATTGGCCATTTTGAAGGAACATCGATTACACTTATCCGACTAAAGTTGGTCCTCGCTTTGTCAAAAGGCTCTGGTGGTGGCCTTGGCTTGGGCTCCACAATGACTTCCTTCCTGCCGTTGCGATGGTCTTGGTCTTGTTGCACCAAAATGGATGCCTTTGCTTGATACTCTTACTGCGCTTGCTCCTTTGCACCAAAGAGGAAAGGAGGACAACTGCTTGTGGGTGGCGCCCCTGGCGCCCTTGGTCGTCATGGCTTGCGTCATGGGCACCTCGTGAGGTACCCGCCTTGATCTCTCGCCTCCTCACGAGCCAGCCTGGCGAGGCCGTGCACGAGAAGCTCCTTGTCGTCCGCCCCACGATGCTTGGCCCTCGCGAGGTCTTGAGCTTGTGTTGATGAAGATGGGCCTTGCTGGGCCACCCCTTGAGCCCGCCGCAGCCGCATGCGAGCAAGTCAGGTACCCCGTTCCCGAATCTTGTGATCTTCTTGTCCGATCACGTTCGATCGCAGGGACCACCCCACCAGTATCCGTCATGGCGGTTTTGCCGCATTGGTCCTTGACACCATCATTGAGGATTTCACCTCACTCGAGTCCTTATGAATGGTGGCAGCAGCCTGGACCTGCTCTATCAGGATACAGTGCGCAAAATGGGTCACCAGGCACCTTCAAGCGAGTCCGTAGTACCCTGCAACAGGATCACCAGGCACGTTCAGAGCTCGCCTAGCAATTCGGCCTCCGTCCTAGTCCCAGTCAAGCTGCGAAATTTGTGCCGCGCGTACATAATTACGCACTCAAGATACCATGGGCATAGGCGGAAGCATGGCTACGGCACGGCCCACAATGTGGCTCGACCGCCTCAGGACCCGTATACCTTTAACATTTTCTTCCTTTCAGGCCCCTATTCTCTGAAGAACCTCTCCGATCGTCTGATCATCGGACCCGTCACGGGAAGGAAACACCAAGGAAGCAAGAAGCTTTGACGTACAAGGGAATCCCCAGGTGGTCTCTGATAACGATTGCTATACCTGTTTTGCATACCCACACGCAGCTTGCCCTTGGATAGGACATGTCAAATAGTCCTATTTTTTACTTATTGCACTACATGTATGCATACGCTTTGATGTATCATTTAAATAACAATGTACAATATTAGCTCATTATTGCATTTCTTCATCCGTTTTCCCTGTCTGCTTATTTACGACAAATTGCACCGTACATTACGATCGTCTAGTGCGCCGAAACTTGATGTACCCATAACACGGCATGAAAAGTCCGAACACTTTCGATAGTGCGGCACCCTGAACTTATAGCATTATATGCATCAGATCCGAATCATGTCTTGGGTCAATACTTGGGTTGCCGGCTCCCATGTTTTGGTACCTTGCGTTCCGCTATATAGGCTAAGGTAGCACTGGGAGAACTACTGCGATTGTGTGCCGGTTCTTCCGGACGAGCACCTCGATGAAAGCGAAAACTGACGGTATCAAGATGCGGCGAGAGCTGGTCGTTGTTCGAGAGGTCTCAAATCCTTAAAGATTTTTTCTGCTTCGGGCGAGGAGTCGGCCTTGTCCGATTTAAGCGTACATAGAGCCCCAAGTTTGGCCTTCTGAATACTAGGGGCTTCGCCAAAATTTAAAATTGTAGACTTCTATGGCTAAGTGAGAGTGATAAAGCTTTATAGTCCGATTGCCTGGTTCGTTGTGCTGAACACCTCCTTCGAAGGACCCAAAACTGGGATAAAGAGTGATCAGGTTTATCCCGAACACCACAGTACTAGTTACATGGGGGCAGAAGCCGATGACTGGCCAACTCTCAAATTTTATAAATGGCCGCACAGAAGGTAATATTTTAAATAACAAGCATTACATAGTGCACATGAACTCATTTCATATTACAGGATCACAGGAGTACATTCATTAAAATATTACATCCTTAGCACATTCCTCTACCACAAGGCGGGCACCCTTCAGGACACTGTCATAATACTTTTCGGGGTGGCGATGCTCCTTTCCCTCCGGCGGCCCCTCCTTCACCAGCTTTTCGGCGTCCATCTTCGCCCAGTGCACTTTCGCCCGGGCAAAAGCCCTGCACGCACCTTCAATGCAGAAAGACCGCTTTATGACTTCAAACTATGGGCAGGCATTCACAAGCCGCTTTACCAGGCCGAAGTAGCTGCCAGGCAGGGGCTCGCCAGGCCACATCCGGACAATGAGACCCCTCATGGCCAGTTCGGCCGCCTTGTGAAGCTCGACCAGTTGCTTCACCTAGTCGCTCAAGGGCATCGTATGTTCGGTCCCAGTATACTGAGACCAGAACAACTTCTCCGTCGTGCTCCCTTCCTCGGCCCGGTAGAACTCTGCGGCATCCGATACGCTGCGGGGTAGATCTGCGAACGCTCCTGGAGAGCTCTGAATTCGGGTAAGTAAAAGGAAAGTTTCCTTCATATGCTTGCTTTGCATAATGAATGCCTTACCCGCTGCTATCTTCTTGACCGCCTGAATCTCCTGGAGGGCCTTTTGGGCTTCGGCCTTGGCATTTTGTGCGTTCTCGAGGGCCTTCGCAAGCTCGGACCCTTGCGTCTTGGAGTCACTCTCCAAGGACTCGTATTTCTTGACAAAATTCTCGAGCTCTTGCTGAACCTCGCCGACTCGGGCCTCTTGCTTCTCGCGCTCGGTGCACTCCTTAGAAACTTTGTCTTCGGCCTCGGACATCGCCTTCTTCAGGGCCGCCACTTCGGTCGTGGCCCCTAGCAAAATTCATGACGATCCTATGATCTAACAATCACCTTATTTTTTATCAATATATAGATGGGGTATCACTTACCTTTGTTCTCTTAGAGCTGCCTCTTGGTAAGGCCGAGCTCTTCCTCGGACCGCTCAAGGTCCGCTTGATCTGGAGACCTCCGCCCGTCTGGCGGCGGCTTGCAGGGAAGCTCGCTTATTCACATAGACACATTCGATTAGACTCCTGCGATTATTATTTGATCCTATGTTGGCTTTCCTTTGCGAACACCAAAGCAGAGCATCGGGGCTACCTGTCTATCTTTGTAACATTTTCTCATAATTTGGTTACTTACTTCAAAGCCTATTAGGAGGCTGGCACAGGCTTCAGTCAGTCCGCTTTTGGCGGACCGAACCTTCTTGACCACCGCACTCATGATAGTGCGGTGCTCTTCATCAATGGAAGCGCCGCGAAGCGCTTCCAGCAAGTTGTCCGATGCCTCTGGGATGGACAGAGGCCATCGGCATGGATTTGCTTGCCCCTCTTAGCGAGGGTCGCTGACGAGTCGGAACCTTTGGAGGTTCCGGCGCAGATGTTCCGGAGGCCAAACTTGCTGCCCCCGTCATTGGAGCCCATGGGAATCTTGCTCCCCACGCGCCCAGCGTCTAGAATGTCGCCTTGGGGCGCCTCCGGAACTGTCTCCCCTTGGTTCAGTGCCCTTTGAGACAACACCTCGACGTTGTCCTTAAGGAAGGGGGGAGGAGGCGGTCGGGAGTGAATCGCTGTTCATCACCGACTGGCCCAATGACTCATCCGAAGAGGATACGTCGATATGGGCTTTGGATGGACTGCATGATCATGTTTGGCATGATAAGAAGCAATAAAACAAAACATACCAGAACTATAATGGTGTCCGGACACTTATGACTTCGCCAGCGGCTTGTCCCTGGGTAACCACTCCTCGTCGCTGAAAGCGGACGCTGTGGGGCAGTCCGGAAGGTGGGTCCTTCCCTTCTTGGACCCTTCGGCCTCCCCAGATGGGTCGGCCTTCCTTTTCTTGTCTCCCCCGGCTGGGGGGGAGAACTTTCCTCTTCCTCCTCCTTGTTTTCATGGGAGGAGGGCGCCTCGGTGTTATCAGACGATGAGTCCGATACAACCTTGCGTCAGAGACCATTCCTGGTCCCCGCGGCCTTCTTCTTGGCCTTCTTCTCCGGTACCTCATAGGGCGCCGGAACCAGCATCTCCATCAGGAGAGCCCTTGCTGGATCTTCGGGCAGTGGGGCCGGACAATCGATCCGCTCTGCTGTCGCGACCCAGTCCTGTTAAATGGCGTGGAGGCTCAGATCCCTCACATGATTATAGTGGGGAAAGGGACATCTTATGAGATATAAGGAGCTTACCGGATTGGCAGGGCACTTTGCGCTAAGTCCACGATCCTCGGTAAGAGAAGGAGGTACCTTTGCGGACATGAACATCACCTTCCAGATGTCTTGGTGCGTTATGTCGAAAAGCTCTCGCAGCGTCTGGTGCTTAGCCGGGTCGAACTCCCACATATTGAATGCCCTTCTTTGACACGGGAGGATCCGGCGGAAGAGCATGACCTGGACCACGTTGACAAGCTTGATTTTCTTGCTTATCATGTTTTTAACACAGTTCTGGAGTCCGGTCGGCTCCACCGATGAGCCCCAAGATAGGCCCTTATCTTTCCAGGAGGTGAGCCGCATGGGGATGCCGGATCGAAATTCGGGGGCCGCCACCCAGTTGGTGTCGCGTGGCTCGGTGATGTAGAACCACCCCGATTGCCACCCCTTCACGGTCTCCACATAGGAGCCTTCGAGCCAGGTGACGTTGGGCATTTTTCCCACCATAGCGCCTCCGCACTCCGCTTGCTGGCCGACCACCACCTTCGGTTTCACATTGAAGGTCTTCGGCCACAGGCCGAAGTGGGGCTTGATACGGGGGAAGGCCTCGCACACGACGATAAACACCAAGATGTTGAGGATGAAATTGGGGGCCAGATCATGGAAGTCCAGCCCGTAGTAGAACATGAGCCCGCGAACAAATGGGTGGAGGGGAAATCCTAGCCCGCAGACGAAGTGGGTAAGGAATACAACCCTCTCGTGGGGTTCTGGAGTAGGGACGATCTGCCCCGCGTCTGGGAGCCGGTGCGCGATGTCTGCGGCCATGTATCTAGCTTCCCGGAGCTTCATAATGTTCTCCTCTGTAACAGAGGATACCATCCACTTGCCTCCCGCTCCGGACATGTTTGGAGTGGTTTTGCGGAGAAAATGCGAACTTGGGCGCTGGAGCTCGAGTGCGCGAGAATGGATGGGCAGGGAAGAAGAAGGTGTGGGTGAAAAAGAGGTCCTTGTCCCTTTATAAGGGCGGTAGAAAGCTGTCGCCCCCCACTTGCAGTAAACTCGCTTATTCCCCAAGCGTCGTGATTGATGGCGCGGTTGGATTACCCACACCCGTATTGATGAGAAACCCATTATAAGGGGACACGATCTCTGCTTAGACAAGACGTGCCAGGAAAACCGCCTCGCGATATGTGTAGTAGCTGGTTGAGAAAAACGGTTCGGATAATGACCGGGCCATGGCGTGATGTCACGCTATGAAACTTGCCAGCAGATTAGATTTGTGGAATATTATACTCTCTACAGTGGTATGTGGAATTTGTTTTGCAGAGCCGGACACGATCCTTGTGTTCAAAATCTTCTATGGAGTATTCGGAGGAGGAACCCGCCTTGCAATGTCGAAGACAATCTGCGTGCAGGACTTACCGTCATTGAAGCCTGGTTCAGGGGCTACTGAGGGTGTCTTGGATTAGGGGGTCCTCGGACAGCCGGACTATATACTTTGGCCGGACTGTTGGACTATGAAGATACAAGATTGAAGACTTCGTCCCGTGTCCGGATGGGACTCTCCTTTGTGTGGAAGGCAAGCTTGGCAATTCGGATATGTAGATCTCCTCCCTTGTAACTGACTCTGTGTAACCCTAGCCCCTTCCAGTGTCTATATAAACTGGAGGATTTAGTCCGTAGGACGAGAACAATCAGAATCATAGGCTAGCTTCTAGGGTTTAGCCTCTACGATCTCGTGGTAGATCAACTCTTGTAATACTAATATCATCAAGATCAATCAAGCAGGAAGTAGGGTATTACCTCCATCGAGAGGGCCCGAACCTTGGTAAACATTGTGTCCCCCGCCTCGTGTTACCATTAGCCTTAGACGCACAGTTCGGGACCCCCTACCCGAGATCCGCCGGTTTTGACACCGACACCCGGCCCCTCCTAGGCGGGTCATACCTAATAGTTATATCCCCAACACATTGTGACCAGCTATTTCGGTTTGGTGTAGCAACTTGTCGATGCGGTACTGTGTATCAACGCCGTCAAGCGGTCGGCGTGCATAGAAGGTGCCCCGATGGCCTTCGCCCGCGTCAAGATGTACTGGGAAAAGATGAAGGCCACCGATGTTGCAGCTAAGGGCCCGCCCGGAGGCAAGGACCATCGCATGCCGGAGCATTATTTGGAGGACTTCGGAGGGCCTGCTTGATAGAGGGCCAGTGCTCGAAGGACATTATGTTTGAATAAATGTACCAGAATTGTGAGAACAATATTATGATACATTAAGGCTGTCTTATATTTATGCCTTTGTTTGAAAGTTATTTCCTCTTGTGCGGTCGTGTTTATAATCTGAAAGTTTGCCAGTCGTCGGCTTCAGCCCCCTCGCATATAATACGGGGGTGTTCGGAATAGCACCTGATCACACTTGACCCAACGTATTGGTTCGTAAAGGAGGTGTCAGTGCAGCGAACTAGGTAATCGTACTATAGTGCTTTAACACTTTCACTTAGACATAGGAGTTTGATGGTGGGACTATGATGTAGCCCCTGGTATGTACGCGGTTATCCAAATACAGTTGCGTTACATAGGTGACCGAAAAACGGTCCTTCGTGTTATATGGAAGAAATCGCAAAAGATTCTAATAAGTCGCCGAGTGGTTGACCATCTCTCGCCACATCATAACAGTAAGTTTTCGGCTTTCTCTACTGAGGTGTTTAACCAGGTGAACCAGAAACACAATCGCAATAGTTCTCCCTTTACTACCCTAGCCGATAAGACGGAACGTAAGGTAGTAAGCACAGGAGCCAGGCAACCCAACTATTGACAAAAGACATGATTCGGAGCTGATGCATATAATGCCAAACTCATGATGCTGAAGTATGTTGTAGAGCTGTTCGGACTTTTCGGCAACCAATATGTTGCCGTATCGAGCCCCTGGCAATTAGTGTCGAGGTGTGTGCGTGAAACACCCGAAGAAGAAAAATACAGTTCTATGAGGAAAAGCAAGTACGGAAGGCGGATTATGAACACTGGAATCTGATTGATACGTCGAGCGCAATCTTACAGATTATAACACCACTACCCAGGCTATTTTACATGCCAGGGGTCGAAGGCTGAGAAAAAAGGCTCTATACAGGTTTTAAATAGAGTGTTTGGTCTACAGAAAATCTGTTGGACCTCCTGTCGCACGTCTGCGCTGCCTTTGCCTCAGCGAAAAGGATCCCTTAAAAGGAGCAATCTTTGGTTATTTGGACGAAACGTGGCTCCAAAAGAGTCCTTGTAGGTCCGTAGGATGAACAGGTTTTGATTCACATGTGGCAAAAAATAAGAAATAGTTAGAAAAAAAAAGAGAAGAAGGTTGTAGGAGGGCGAACCGTATTGTAGGCATGTCCATATTGTGCCTCCGCCGATGACCAAGGTATTTTAAGTGCATAATTATGCATGCGCGATACGAACTTCACGAGTATATGTGGCGAATCATGGAGATGGAACTGCTAATCCGGCCCTGAACTTGGCCGGTCCTGTGTAATGGAGGCCGGTGGCTTAATGGCCGATGAGATATGCGGCTTGACGGGGCCGCTTTGTACTTCGGCTGCGATGGCCGCGGTATGCTCCTTACTATGGAGGGAGTGCTCCGTGTTTCCGTTGATTGTGATGACGCCGCGTGGACCGGGCATCTTGAGTTTTAGATAGGCATAGTGTGGGACCGCATTGAAACGAGCAAAATCGGTCCGCCCGAGCAGTGCATGGTAGCCACTGCGGAACGGGACAATACTGAAGATCAAGTCTTCACTTCGAAAGTTATCCGGCGAACCGAAGACGACTTCCAATGAGATTGAGCCCGTGCAGTGAGCTTCAACGCCAGGTATTACTCCCTTGAAGGTAGTTGTGGTGGGCTTGATCCTGAGGGATCGATGCCCATCTTGCGGATAGTGTCTTGATAGAGTAAATTAAGGCTACTACCGCCGTCCATGAGGACTCGCATGAGATGGAATCCATCAATTATTGAATTGAGGAAAAGAGCTGCCGAACCTCCCTGACGGATACTGGTTGGGTGGTCCTGGCGATCAAAAGTAATCGAGCAGGCCGCCCATGGGTTAAATTTTGGGGCGACCGAATTTATGGCGTAGACGTCTCGTAGTGCGCGCTTGCACTCCCATGTAGGGATGGGCGTCACATATATCATGTTTATTGTTTTTACTTCGGGGGGAAATTGCTTCTGTCCCCCGGTGTTCAGTTGGCGAGTCTCTTCGTCATCGCTGTCACAGCGGCCCTTTACCTTTGTGTTCGGCATTGAGCTTGCCGGCCTGTTTGAAAACCCAGCAATTTCTATTGGTATGGTTGGCGGGTTTGTCAAGGCTGCCATGAATCTGGCAGGGCCGATCCAGTATCTTGTCTAGGCTGGATGGACCATCTCTGTTTGCCTTGAATGGCTTCTTCCGTTGACTGGATTTGGGACCACTGAATCCGGCGTTGACCGCCGTGTCTTGGGTTCCTGCATTATTGTTTCGATGCTTGTTTTTATTGCGTCGTGGCTTGCCGTTGCCGTCCCTGGCTTCGGAGGTGCCAGGATCGCTGGTGTTGTTGCTTGTACGAGCAAGCCAGCTGTCTTCACGCGCGCAAAAGCGGGTCATCAGTGCGGTAAGAGCTGCCATGGACTTAGGTTTTTCTTGGCCGAGGTGACGGGCAAGCCACTCATCTCGGACACTATGTTTAAAGGCCGCGAGGGCTTCGGCGTCCGAACAGTCAACAATTTGGTTCTTTTTAATTAGGAACCTAGTCCAGAGTTTCCTGGTTGACTCTCCGGGCTGCTGGATGATGTGACTGAGGTCATCGGCGTCCGGAGGCCGGACATATGTACCTTGGGAGTTGTCGCGAAAGGCGTCTTCCAAGTCTTTTCAGTTGCCAATGGAGTTCTCTGGGAGGCTATTTAGCCAGTGTCAGGCTGGTCCCTTTAATTTTAGTGGGGGGTATTTGATGGCATGGAGATCATCTTCGCGGGCCATGTGGATGTGGAGAAGAAAATCCTCAATCCATACTGTGGGGTCGGTTGTTCCATCATATGATCCGATATTCATAGGTTTAAACCCTTCTTGGAATTCGTGCTCCATTACTTCCTCGGTGAAGCATAGGGGTGTGCGGCACCTCTATAACGGGCGATGTCGCGACGGAGTTCGGCGGACGTCCCTATGAGGTGTTCACCCCGAGTGAGGTTGTGTTGATCACGCCGGGCCTGATAACCGTCCTCTCGTGTTGGGGCACATCCCCTTGACCCATAGATTGATCTGGCTAGGCCTGCCCTAGTGTCCAGGTCCTGGCGTAGGTCGTAGGTGTAATCCTGGGCCACTGTCTCCCTGCCTTTATGGCGGGGTAATGTGGACTCGTGTTCAGCTTGTGTAGCCATTCTGTCTTGACCATGCGGTGGCTGGTCTAGTTTATCGGCTGCGTTACGCGCTGATGTTAGGGGCTCCCACACCTCAACGTCGAATTGGGGCAATAACTTGCGCTTCGGGTAGCCTTCGGTTGGTCGTGCGAGGCCGAATTCCTCGGCTGCCAAGACATTAGTCCATCTGTCGTTGAGAGTATCCTGTTCGGCTTCAAGCCGTTGTTGCTTCCTTTTCAGGCTCCTCGCGGTTGCGATGATCTGTTTCTTAAAGCGCTCTTGCTCGAGGGGTTCCTCTGGCATGATGAAGTCTTCGTCGTCGAGGCTTATTTCTTCTTCGGAGGGTGTCATATAATTGTTGTCCTCCGAGTCCTTGTCCCAACTGGCTTGTCAGGGTTACCCTGCCCCTCCTCCCTATCATCCTGCTCGGATGTTGGTTCAATGGGGGCGTATGGGTCTTCGATATTAACCCGAGTGTTGTCATCTCCATTGCCGGTATTGCTTTCTTTGTCGTGGCGTGATTTTGAACGGCGCCACTAATGCCACCGTTTTGGTAGTTTATCAGTGTTATTGTCCTTGATTTGATCAATACTGCCTTCATCGCCATCCTCTTTTGGCGTATCCACCATGTATACATCGTATGTGTAGGTGGTCGCCAGCGTCCGGTATGCAGCGGGTTTCTGCTTTGTTTGTCTCCAGCGTCGACGTCCATACCATAGATGTCCTCGGAGTTACGGTCAAGCATGTCAGTTAGGTCCTCGACTATGGCTATGAAGTGGGTGGTGGGTGAGACGTAAAAATTCCCGCTCTCAGCCCCTAGTCCGGGCTGGGCGTAGTTCGGACGTTCCCCCTCTGTAATGACGAGGGATCGTTTTAAGTCCAGAGCCTGCTTAAAGGCGAGATTTGGCCAGGGAGAAGAGGGTCCGTGGAGTACGGCGGGAAGGAAACTCCTTGGCCGAGCTCACACGATGCTGACTCCGAGGGTCCGGAGCCAGTGTTCAGAGAAGAGTCCGGCTTCATGATGATTGCCGGTGACACTACTTCCTCCGGGTCTCCCGTACTAGGCTCAGTAGGCACAGAGAGTCCGGCGGGTTTAGACATCCCATCTTCGGACCTAGTGACGTGCTCCGGATTTAAGGCCAGAGCGAAGGTTGGGGTTGCGAACCCTTGGAGATCAAATCTCCTCGGATATCGGTGACATAATCCAGATTTCCAAAACTAATCTGGTGACCTGGGGCGTAGCTGTCGATCTACTCTAGATGGCCAAGCGAGTTGGCCCGCAGTGTGAAGCCGCCGAACACAAAGATCTGGCTGGGGAGGAAGACCTCCCTGAGGGCAGCATTGTTGTAGATGAACGATGGAGCCATCGAGCCTTCTGTTTATGGCACAGTGGAAATCTCAATGAAAGCACCAATGCCGGTGGCAAAACCGGCAGATCTTGGGTAGGGGGTCCCAAACTGTGCGTCTGAGGATCGAAGGTAATAGGAGACAGGGACACGATGTTTACCCAGGTTCGGGCCCTCTTGATGGAGATAATACCCTACTTCCTTCTTGATTATATTGGATGAATATGGTGTTTACAAGAGTTGATCTACCTCGAGATCATAATAGCTAAACCCTAGATGTCTAGCGTGTATGATTATGATTGCCTCCACGGACTAAACCCTCCGGTTTATGTAGACACCGGAGGGACCTAGGGTTGCACAGAGTCGGTTTACAGAGGAAGGAATCTTCATATCCGAACACCAAGCTTGCCTTCCACGCAAAGGAGAGTCCCATCCGGACACGGGAAGAAGTCTTCTCTCTTGTATCTTCATGGCCCATTAGTCCGGCCCACGTCACATAGCCCGGACGCCCGAGGACCCCTTAATCCAGGACTCCCTCTGGCGCGCCCCCCTCCCTAGTCCAATTCAGACTCCCTATAGGGAGGGGGCGCGGCCACCCCTTATGGGCTGCCTCCCCTCTTCCCTATGGCCCATGTAGGCCCAATATTCCCCCGAGGGGTTTCGGTAACCCCTCGGTACTCCGGCAAAATACCCGAATCAATCGGAACCATTCCGATGTCCGAATACAACCTTCCAATATATGAATCTTTACCTCTCGACCATTTCGAGACTCATCGTCGTGTCCGTGATCTCATCCAGGACTCGGAACAAACTTCGGTCACCAAAACACACAACTCATAATACAAATCATCATCGAACATTAAGCGTGCGGACCCTATGGGTTCGACAACTATGTAGACATGACCAAGACACATCTCCGGTCAATAACCAATAGCGGAACCTGGATGCTCATATTGGCTCTTACATATTCTACGAAGATCTTTATCGGTCAAACCGCATAACAACATACTTTATTTCCTTTGTCATCGGTATGTTACTTGCCCGAGATTCGATCGTTGGTATCATCATACATAGTTCAATCTCGTTACTGGCAAGTCTATTTACTCGTTCTATAATGCATCATCCTGCAACTAACTCATTAGTCACATTGCTTGCAAGGCTTATTATGATGTGCATTACCGAGAGGGCCCAGAGATACCTCTCCAATACACGGAGTGAAAAATCCTAATCACTACAAAAAAATACACTTCCGTGATGATACGTGTTTGTCACAGTAGGTCGCGTTTTTTGTCGTGCATGTACATCCATGACAAATTTATGACAGAATCAAGATAGTCATACATGTGCTGTCGTAGAAGTGTTCCATGACATTATGAAAATTATCATCACGGAAGTGTCCACTTCCATGATGATAAATCGTAGCGTCATAGAAGTGCTTTTCGTCAAGGGTGACCGACACGTGGCATCCACCGTAACGAACGCCGTTAAGCTATCGGGTCGGGTTTTGGATCCGATAACCCGTTAACAGCCCCGACCAATGGGGATTTTCCACGTGTAAAATCATCATTGGCTGGAGAAACACGTGTCGGCTCATCGCTGGGACAGATGTCATCCACTCATTGGATGTAGGCGCCTATGATACGTCGACACGTGGCACGGCCCATCAAGTTTGAATGGGCCGGCCCAACTAAAGGCCCACAAGATTTTGTGGACCATAATGGGCCGGCCCAGCTAAAGGCCCACAAGATTTTGCGGACCATAATGGGCTGGCCCAGCTAAAGGCCCACAAGATTTCGCGGGCCATAATAGGCCGGCTGTAAGTGCATCTAGTGCCCCTTAGTGATTTTGGTGTATTGAAGACTTATAGGTTAAGTAACTGATGCGTTTGTGAGTGTACACAGGTCTATAAGTCTATGAGGAGTTTGATATTTACAGTGAAAGTCGACCCCTAAAAATGAATTTCTTCAGCTGAAGAATTTGATATTCTGAAGACTTTCTGAAGACTTTGAAAGTGAATAAATTGGTGTGAATCTGAAGACTTGGTATTCGCTTGAGGAATATGAAGCGTGAAGACTTTTGTTTTCGTAGTTTCATTTTCTCTTTCTTGAGTCATAGGAAACACCGTCATCGTTAAAGGGGTCGAGGAAATACTAAGGAAAAATTTCCATTTGATGCTCAACTCAAAATCCTCACCTACCAATCCCTTGAGTGAAGTCTTTGAAATCTCATACAGATTCAGTCAATTTCTTCAAAGGATGAGACGAAGCTCTTCAGTCCTTGAGGAATTTGTTCGACCGAGGAGTTAGGAATTCGCCAAAGTCTGAATTGCCTACACAAATGAGGAACATGATAGCCCCGAGGAATTTGATGTTCAAAATTCCTGCCGTTCTTTGTGCGCTTACCGCTGTCCAAAATATCTTATCCACCTAACGGTCATATCATTGAAGGGCATTTATGTCTTATCATGTCGGGCTGCTCCCTAGGCTATAAATAGCGCCCCTACAACCACTAGTTGGTTGGCTGCTCGAGAGAACTTGACACTTGTCATTTGAGAGCAACCCATCCTCCGAGGACTTTGAGCGAAAATCATCAAGTGAGGAAAACCCAAAGTGAGGAAAATCCCAAAACCAAACCCCAACAAACCAAAGTGATTGAGCATCATCAAGAAATTGATCCCGTGGATCCGACGCTTTTACCTTTGAAGACTGTGCTTCTTCAGACGGTTAGGCGCCACGGTCTAGAGCATCCAAGAGGAATTGTGGATCGCCGAGTGACCAAGTATGTGAATGTTTGGAAGTCGCTCAAGACTTACCACGAGTGATTGGACGAGGTCTGCGTGGCCTTAGTTCAAGGAGAATACGATGAGGACTTGGTGTCTGAGCTGCGTGCTCAAGGATCGGGTGTCCGGATCTGCGTGTCCTCGAAGTTTAAATACTCAGCCGCTCCAACCAGATGTACAAGCGAGACAGCAGTTGGAACTGGTCTACCAAATCATTGTCTTCACCAACCTAATCGGTTCTATTTCCTCAACCCTTTCATTTCCTCATTATTGTGTTGAGTGTTTGTTCATATCTGTGTTTGAAGACTTTGATCAAGACTTTCTCAATTTCCTCAGTTCAATTTCTTCATCTGTTTGTCTTCATCTTGTGTTATCCTGTGATTACGCTTTCAGACTCTGTGATTGTCTTCATTTCATCATGATGACTATGCTTGTAATCTGTTATGCTTACTTCGAGTACTTATTCCGCTGCATGTATTTCTTCACTAAGGAATTTCCTCACCGCAAATTCTCAATGAAGAATTTGTAAAATTCATAAAATCGCCTATTCACCCCCTCTAGTCGATATAACGACTTTCAATTGGTATCGAGCAAGGTACTCCCTTGTTCGTGTGATTTTGGTTTAACCACCGAGTTTTAGTTATGTCGACCGCAGTATGATCAAGATCTCAGCAGGGTGTCCTACCTTTGATGGGACGGACTACCCCATCGAAGAACAAAATGCGAATGCATCTTGAAGCAATTGACAACGATCTACGGTATGTTGTGACAAAGGTGTTTCCTCACCACACCCTCTCCGAATGATGCTGATGTGAAGAGATTCAAGCAACTCGATTCTCAAGCTTAAGAATATCATATGTGGCCATCCGAGCAAAGGTCAATATGGAAGAGTGAGTGCTTTGGAATCGCCAAACTCATCCGGGACAGGCTGTCCAAAGTAATGAAGGTGTTTCAACTCAGCGTGACTCTCGAGTTGATGTTCTTGGAATCTCTTCAACCGCTTCAAAAGACTCGACAACGAAAATGTTCAACAAACCTTCGATCGCCTCACCGACATCTCAAATGAGCTTCAAGCCTTTGGGTGCCACCGACATCACCGACCATGAGGTGGTGAAGAAATTGCTAAGATCACTTGATTCCTCATTTGACACTCGCAGCGATGATACAAGAACGAGCTGACTACAAGTCTCTTGATCCTGCCGATATCCTCGAAGGCTAAATACTCACGAAGTTCCAGCTTGTCAAAAGAGAGATCTCTATGGTTCGGCTATGGAAGAACACGTGCCTCAAGGCCAAGGCTGAATCTGAATCGAGAGTGAAGAATCGTAGTAGCCTTGGAGATCTCAAGAATTTGGCCAGAGCTAGCACCGCCGTGAAGAAATTCCAGAAATTCACAAGACGTGGTCGTCTTGGAAAATCCTCAAGCGGTGATTCCTCATCTAGTGACTATAAGCGAAGACTTTGCCACAAATGCAAGAAACCTGGTCACTATATCCAAGATTGTCCTCAGTGGGAAAAGGAATTAAGAAAGAAGAAACACAAGGATTACAGTTCTGATGACGTGAAGAAGAAGAAGAAATCATCAAAATCTTCATCATCAAAATCCTCAAAGCCTTCTTCTCACAAGAAGAGCAGCTCCAAAAAGGCTCGGGCATTCATTGGCAAGGAAATGGACTCAAGCTGAATCGAGGAAAATGAGGAAGAGGAGGAGTCTCAAGAATCCGAATCTGGTGTGGCTAGTCTGGCTCTTGCTCTCGCTTATGTTAGCAAGTCCATCTTCAACATCAAGAAAGCGACTCCACCAACAAACCTGATGAGGAAAATGATGACTACGCCCCACCTATTGCTTCATGGCAAAAGGTGCCAAGGTACTCAATTTCACCTCCTCTGAATCCAAAGTGAAAATGAATCGATGAGGATCTTAAGCCCAGCTACTCTAAACTTGCTAAGATTGCTATAAAACAACAAAGGGCTTTTGAAAAGGTTCAAAACATGCTAGATAAGAGTGATGATATGTTAGGTGAAGAAATGGATCGCACTCAAGCCCTAACCGAAAATCTTGAAAGTTCGGTCTAGGCTTGACAGCCTTCAAGGTCATCATAACACTCTCTTATCGATCATGACAAACTTTCTTATGAATTTCTTCAAAGAAAGCAAGATCTTGAGAAGCTAAGAGCGAGTTATGAAGATCTTCGAAGGAGCGCGATTCATTACTTGCTCAACAAATCAGCGCTTCTCAAGAAGAATTTGTTCCTCCATGCTTAAAATGCATTGAACGTGAATCGCTAATTCTTCACTGAATGTTCAAATGCTTCAACTATTACAAATTCTTCACCTGCCTCTGCTATCACTAATTCCTCACCGAGGACATTGCTAGTATCACCGACGATGCAGGGTTGAAGGAATTGTACATGACAGCATGTACAAAAGCCTCAAAGGGCATCGACTCTTTGTGATGTGCTTAAAAGCAGATCCTCAACAGAACCCTAGGAAAGAGGGTATTGCCTTTGAGAGGAAACTCAATGTCGATGGAACGTATCGCAAGCCCGAGCAAAGATCCCAAAACCTCATGGGTTGCTGCAAAGGGACCTCCAGTTGATCCATCTACCTTATCTGGTTTTACATGTGAATTTCCTCATTCTGATGATGAGTCATTTGACTCAAACTATAAACTGTTCAAAAATCAGAATGGTGAAATATTTGCTAGATATGTTGGCACTAATCGTAGAACGGTCCCCTATGAAGAAAATCTGGGTTCCCAAGAAGTGCCTTGAAAGTCTTCAGTGAATGTCCTCATGACACCACCGTGAAGAAAAGGAACCCCAGATCAAATTCTTCATATGGATCCAAGTCCTCATACGGACCAAATTCTCACGTGGATCAAATTCCTCAAAAGGACCAAAGTCCTCATATGATTATCATCGTGCTAACAACTCTGTTTCGCAGGTAGAGCTAAGGGCTATGAATATGTGCATTATTCTTCAAACCAATATGTTCATAAGTCCTCAAGAATTTCTCCGCTTATTCATATGCTTACCCTAACCCCTCTTATGTGAAACGAAATGGATTGGCCTCTATGCCACCATTCTCGTATGGTGCTCGCAGAATGATGAACTCTTTGCCACCCCTTCGATGTGGGTGGTGAAGAAAAGAACTAATCTCTTCTCGCAGGTCAGGTCTCCGCACGTGCCTCAACGTCTCAAGAATTTGTCGGGGCCCGACAAAATGCCCGAAAGGACGCAGTTAATCATGATGAAATGAACTTTCATTTCACACGCCCTCATACCGCTTATCTAAATAATCGACCGATGAAATTCATCGATGAACTTGATATCATATTCTTCATCGATGAAGTATATGAGATCGTAAGTTGTACTAATTCATCCGCAGGATGATCAACCCAAAGCCACTGAGTGGGTTCTCGATAGTGGATGTACAAATCACATGAGTGGTGACAAGAATCTATTGATGGATGCTCCCTTATCACCGTCACATCTGAAGCATATCATCTTTGCTGATAAAGGCAAAAGTCAGGTATTGGGACTTGGTAAGGTTGCTATCTCTAAGGACATGCACATGGACAAAGTCATGCTTGTTGAGTCTTTAGGATATAACCTCATGTCAGTCTCAATGCTTTGTGATCTTGATATGGTTGTTATCTTTGGCAAGTATCGTTGTGTTGTGATTATGGAAGCTGACAATTCCAAAGTCTTCGAAGGCTTTAGGAGAGGAGACTTGTATATTGTTGATTTTTCCACAGGACCACAACCAGCCGTGTGTCTATGAAACGCCCTCGATGCGGCTATATCTCCCACGTGTCGAAGCACGACTTAGAGGCATAACCGCATTGAAAGCAATGTCGCAAGTGAGGTAATCTTCACACAACCCATGTAATACATAAGGGAAAGAGATACATAGTTGGCTTACAATCGCCACTTCACACAATACATGGATAATCATTACATCATACAAATACAATCAAGGTCCGACTACGGAACCAAAATAAAAGAAGACTACCCCAAATGCTACACAGATCCCGGATCGTCCCAACTGGGCTCCACTACTGATCAACTGAAACGAAACAACACAAAGAACCAGATCTTCATCGAGCTCCTCCTTGAGCTCAGGTGCATCACCTGCACGGGTTCATCGGCACCTGCAAACTGGTTTTGGAAGTATCTGTGAGTCACGGGGACTCAGCAATCTCACACCCGCGAGATCAAGACTATTTAAGCTTAAAGGTGGGGCAAAGTAGTGAGGTGGAGCTGCAGCAAGCGACTAGCATATATGGTGGCTAACATACGCAAAAGAGAGCGAGAAGAGAAGGCAAAAGCACGGTCGAACAACTATGATCAAGAAGTGATCCTGAAACTACTTACGTCAAACATAACTCCAACACCGTGTTCACTTCCCGGACTCCGAGAAGAGACCATCACGGTTACACACGCGTTGGTGTATTTTAATTAAGATCAACTTCGGTTTTCTACAACCGACATTAACAAATTCCCATCTGCCACATAACCGCTGGCACGGCTTTGAAAGTTCAAACCCTGCAGGGTGTCCCAACTTAGCCCATGATAAGCTCTCGCGATCAACGAAGGATATTCTTCTCCCGGAAGACCCGATCAGTCTCGAATCCGGCTACAAGACATTTCACAGCAATAAAACAAGACCAGCAAAGCCGCCCGGATGTGCCGACAAATCCTGATAGGAGTCGCACGCACCTCGGTCTCGTGGCACACCGGATAAGTCAAGCTACGAGTAAAACCAACCCTCGAGTTGCCCGAGGTGGCCCCGCAGTTGCTCGATTCGGACCAACACTCGAAGGAGCACCGCCCGGGGCTAAAATAAAGATGACCCTCGGGCTCCGGAAACCCAAGGAAAAAGGGCATAGGTGAGGCAAATGGTAAAACCAATGTTGGGCCTTGCTGGAAAAGTCTTATTCAAAGCGAACTGTCAAGGGGGTCCCATAAATCACCCGACCGCGTTAGGGACGCAAAATCCGGGAACATAACACCGGTATGACGGAAACTAGGGCGGCAAGAGTGGAACAAAACACCAGGCATAGGGCCGAGCCTTCCACCCTTTACCAAGTGTATAGATGCATTAATTAAATAAGATATATTGTGATATCCCAACAAGTAAACATGTTCCAACAAGGAACAACATCTCCATGTTCCAACAAGGAACAAACTTCATCTTCACCTGCAACTAACAACGCTATAAGAGGGGCTGAGCAAAGCGGTAACATAGCCAAACAACGGTTTGCTAGGAAAGGATGGTTAGAGGCTTGACATGGCAATGTGGGTGGCATGATAAGCAAGTGGTAGGCATCGTAGCATAGGCATAGCAAAAGAGCGAGCATCTAGCAAGCAAAGATAGAAGTGATTTCGAGGGTATGGTCATCTTGCCTGAAATCCCGCAAGGAAGAAGAACGAGTCCATGAAGAAGACAAACGGACGAGGTCGAATGAAACCGCACAACTCCGGAACGGAACCGAAGCTAACGAGAAAAGCAAACCGGAAAGAAGCAAACAACATAGTAAAACAACCATCACATAAACATGGCATGATGCACAATCAAATATGATGCATGTCCGGTTTAAATATGCATGGCATGGCAATATGCACAAACAACCCTACAAATTAAGTGGAGCTCAATATGCAACGAGTTGCATATTGACAAAACACCACAACAATTATTTAGTTTGATCTCGATTAGGTACTCAACAATATTAAATGTTGTTAAACATGGCAAGAGGTGAAGCAATATGAAACTACCTATTTAGGCAAGATTAAATGAGGCCGGAAACAACAACAACAATTCCGGAAAAATCCTCATATGCAAATTATGGATTCGGAACAGATCTGACCTAAAGCATATTTTAGAGTTGTTAAACATGCAAAGTAAAGCTACCATGTTAAACTAGGCATTTTTCTACCCCATTTACATATATAAATTATTTAAAATGGAGCTACGGTTATTTAGTTATGAAATAAATCATTTTAGCATGGCATTTAAGCAAATTAATGCAAACAACACTTATAAGCATTTTATTTGTTGTTATCATGATGCGGATGACATGTGCAAGTTTTATGCAATATTATGAAAACGTTATCATGAGCATGATATGAAGCATTGTGTCACCGTGGTGGAAGAAAGGGGTGCCACGGCAACGAATCCGAAAATGGTGCCACGGCAACATATCGGTTCCGGTAGCTCACGGAGATACCGGTGCAAAGGAAAACGTGACGGAAGCGAGTCATGCGAGATGGTGGGTGATCCCGACACGGGTTCCTACGGATGGTAGAATGGCAAAAGAGGGCATCGCAAGGATGATTCAACACGGTCGGTCATCACGGGTTATACCTCCTAACGCTCAAACGGGACGGGTCGAAGTTTCAGAGAGGGAAGTAGTCGCTCATGGGCGCCGAGGGAAGTAGAGGAAGTAGTCGCTCACGATCGATGATAGTGGTACATCTCGCCATCGGAAGTAGTGGTACACGAAGGTAGTCGAACTTGACGGTTCCGTTATACGTGTCTTCGGCGACGGTAGTTGTACACGTTTCACGGGTTTTCGGCGACGGTCGTCGTACATGGGTCGGAGTGGTACTTGCATCTTCGGACTTGACGAATCCGAGGGCTTCGGGGTCGACGGTAGTGGTACATGTGACGTCGGGGTACTTGTCGTTTTCCGGTCTTGGCAATGTAGATGTATACGTTGTCGGGGTACTTGTCGTTATCCACCTCGGATGTAGTCGTTCCCGCGTAGTCGAACTTGATACATTCCGAAGGGGTACTTAGTGTTTCCGGGTTCGGTGGTCGTCGGGTCGTAGTGGTACTTGGGGTCTTCGAACTTGCCGGTCTCGGTTCTTGCGACAGTAGATGTACTCGGTGCCAAAATAGTCTTCAGGTACTTGACGTTATACGTGCGTAGAGGTACTTGGCAGTCTCCTGTAGACGTTCGGGCGCCGTGGAAGAACTTGGGTCGCATGGGAGAGAGCTCCTGGCTCGCGACGCTGGAGGAGGACAGGCGCTGGGCGGCGATCTGGTGGCGGCGGCCTCTGCGGGCGTACATGGCGGGCGGCGGTGGCGATGGGCAGGAGGTCGGGTGCGGGCCGCAGGCGACGGCCGCGGGGCTCGCTGGAGGGTTGAGGCGCGTCGGAGTTGGCCGGGCGCGACGCCATGGGGAGGCGAGGGCGCGAGGTCGAGGCGAGAAGGGGCGCAGAGGAGGGTTGACGAGGAAGGGGCCGGCTTGGGGCCGCCGGAGTTTCTGCTGGCGGCGAGGGTCGCCGGAACGGAGGGGAGGCGTCGCGAGGCAGGGGGCGGTGACGCGGCACCAAGGGCGGCGACGAGGATCTGGTTCGGCATCGGCGACGTGGGAGGACGAGGGAGAGAGTGAGGGATCGAGAGGAGCGCTGGGATCGAGAAAGAGGCGGGTGGCGATGCGGGAGAAGGGGAATCGGGCGCGAGATGCTCCTGGCGGCGCTGGGAGGAGAACGAAGGAGAGGGAGAGAGCGCTCGGGCTAGGGTTAGAAGGGGGTAGGTGGGCCTGCTTGGGCCTGGGAGGCTAGGCCGCCTGAAGGGAGGCGCTTAGGTGGGCTGGGCCTTAGAGGCCGGCGCGGGGGGGAATGGCCAGGAGGCCGGCTTAGGGAGGAGAAAGGCCAGGAGGCCTTAGAGGCCGGCTGGGCTGGGATCTCTCTCTCCCTATACTCTTCTCTCTAAATAACAGAGAAAGAAAGAGCAAGAAAAGAGAGAAGAGAAGGTTAGAGGAAGACTTTGGGCAGGAGGACAACTTTCCCGGACTTATAAAAATATGAGGAATTTAACAAAAATGATCCAAGGATTTTTGGTGGATCTCCGGAAAATGATAGAATAATAATGGCGAGGTTTTGGAGACCAAACTTGAAGCAGAAAAAGGAACGAAATTATTTTGCAAGTGTGTTAAGACCAATTCCAAATAAATGGAATAAATTATAATAGCTCCATAACTATTAGGAGGATATGTTATAAAGAGAAACACCATGTGAATTCCTCGATTTAAATGGATCGAGAAATCCATGCAATTTATTTAGAAGAGTTTTAAAAAAAATAATGATATGATGGCATGATGACATGATGCAATGCAAGAGATGACATGATGAAATGCAAAACAAAACAAAACACATGGCAAAACTCAGAAACCCCCGAAGGCAATCAAGCTCCGGTCTGGGCGCCACAACACTCCACCACTACGAGAGGATCTCGTCCCGAGATCTAGGACGGCACCGGAGAAAAACGGAAGAGGAAGAGGTAAAACAAAGTTGCTTCTCCGACAAACGAGGGAAACCAAAGAACTTTGAGAGGTTGAACAAAATGAAAGAAAGAAAACAATGAAGATGAAGAAAGTTGAAAACACTCTGTTAGAAAAGAGGAACAAGGGATACGACGAGAACCAAGAGGTTTAGTGATAATATAGATATTGAAACCACTCTGGTTAAAACTAGATAGAAAAGGAATAAGATTGATAAAATTTGGGCAGCACTCCGGCTAAAAGAAGAAGGAAAACTTGACAAGATGAAAAGAACTTGAAGAGATGACATCACACTCCGGTTAAAAGGATAATGCAAGAAAAAGAACATGATGTAGACAAAACAAGATGATGGGTCGAAGAGAGCAACATCACAATGCCTTCGAAACTAAAGAATAGAATCCAGATTGTTGGGATAAAGGGATGGAGAAGAAAATGACAACTTCTACCACAAATGAATTTGAAAAGCACCGTTAAAAAGAAGGATAGAACGGAGTTGTTTGAAAAACAACAACAGTAAGAATAAGCTTGCAGTGGGCTTATGAAAACATCTCAAAATTATGAGGTGAAAATCTGCCACTAACGAAAACAATTGATTGGATTAAGATCAACAAGGAGACGAGAAACTTATTTCACCGAGAGGACAAATGAAGAACTTGGGTCCTTAATAAGCACCATAAATAGCAACATTCCCAATGGAAGGCTTTAGGTGAAATATAGCCCAAGACAACTCCAATGAAGAGATTGATGGATTTAAAATACCTCATTCTTGACAACATGTGAATCATGAAACACGAACTCAAATTGTCGAGAATGACATAACACCACCTCAAATGATAAGGTAGAACAAATTGCACTTTGGAATGCAAGAAGAAGAATGCTTGAACTCCTCAAAACAAAACATGTGTTGAGCACCATGTTTATTTTAGAGTATAGCTTGACGGATCATAACTCCGAGAGAAATCTTGAAGGACAATTGAAGAACGAAAAGAATCCTTGACGAACCATCATGTAGAGCCTCCATGATGAACTCCGGTAAGAAAAGGATGATAAAAGAAAGAGAAGTTGACAACACAAGGTGAAGCCTGCAGTGATAAGATGAAGCTTTGAAATGATATAACCGAGAAAACTTTGAACTCCGAAAAGAAAGATGAACAAATGAAACCAAGAATTTTGACGATCCTCCGGAATAAGGAATTGAATTTACTCGATGGAACAAGAATAAGAATTACATTATGCTGATCCTTCACCAATAAAATTTATGACAAGCAATGGATTTGGCACACTACTTATTCTCGTAGAAAAATGATTAAGATAGAAATGGCGCAAACTTGGGTAGGTCTTCAACGATCCGCCGGTAGGATTGAAACAACGAATGAATCTGTATGATAACGAAGGAAGAGCACTCTTGAACGAACCACCGTAAGAATTGAGAATGAACGAAGAAGGCACAATTTACCGGGAAGAATTGGAAAACGAATAATGATGCTTGACAAAATTTAGATACATTAGAACGAAGAGATCATGAACTGATTAGAGGATATTTCGACGATGCACCGGTGAGATTTGGAAAACCAGAGTTGAACGCTTGAATGAACAATTCTGAGATGATGGACTCCAAAGAATCAAACTGAAAAGACTCCTGAAATGCTCCGGGTGGGTTAAACGAATTCTCACAATCAAAACAATTATGAGGATGGCACAAAGCTAGAACCATGAATCTTGAAGAGAATAGAGCAAGATTAAGAGAAACTCGTCTTTGGTCTTCAAAATTCGAGAATGACGACGAGAAACATCACCATGAATTGTTGAAGCACTCCGGAATGAAAATTAGAAAGGTTGAACCAATGATGAAGATAATTTGAAAGATCTTGGAGAAAGACATTTGACTGATGATAACTCATTCTTACGTCAAACTTTGCAATGAATTTGGGAATAGCTCCTGAAAAAATTAGAAGAGTCAGGTAAGATCCTGGAAAAAAGACCTGTGGGTTAGGGCCCACTCAAAAGAAACATCGTTGAACGATTGCTTGAAAAGAGAGATTGCACCGGTTGAATTAAATGGCTTGAATGAGATAGCAATCTCGAAATAACTTGAGTGAATTGAGAATGGAAACTAGAATCTTCTGAGATATCTTCAACACTCCGGAACAATTGAATAACAACAAGTGAAAGACTATGAGGTGCACCGGTATGAGAAAACATTTGAAACGATGAAAAGAATACGATCAACACTGAAAGCTTGACTTAAATCCACCGGAGAAGAAAATTAGAATGGAACAATGATAATGTTAAAGCTTCCTTAGCGTCTTCACGAGAAATCACCGGATAGAACATTGAAAGAAAAGAATGAAGGAACTTCACTCCATAAAAATGGATACTTGATTAAGAAATCTGAGTCCTTGAAGAAAAAGGGTTGGGAGGGCGGGAAATCAAAACAACTTGGGTCGGATGAAACGAACACCGTTGAGAAAAAGCTTAGAATTGATCTTGCGAATGTTGGAATGATCGGATCCACTTGAAGAGAAGCACGCCGGTTGAGAAAAGAATTAACATGACAAGCTCAGTGATCAAGAAAGATTAGTATTCACATAGCAATATGAGAACACCATTTAGAAAGGTATGGAATCAACACTTGGCATTGAAGCAACTCGAATACCACAAAACAAAACAAAAACAAAGGATTGGCTTCAAGAATGAGCCGGAACAAACACATATGATAGAGATATACCCAATCCCATATCATGCATCCAGAGGAAAGATATTCTAGGAGCTACTTGAATTCCACCTATAAACTCCCAAACTTTCTCGGTTATGCAATCAGGTGTTGGGGATACAGGGACACAAAATATATCACCCAAACTAACAATACCTAGATCCAATTGTATCCATCCGTCAACACATAACCAAGAAAACCTCGAAATCGTACCTCGACCTTCAAAAGCATCCGTTATACAAGTCATGGCAATACTCCCGACTCGCCACAAGATCGGGCTATCAGGTTATCTCACCAACAACTGCACAAAAGAGATTTCGATGTCGGTAAAACTCGTATTCCGAATCTGCAACGATAAAATTGTGACGACAACACCTCGAGCTCAACTCCCGGACACCGCCACAACCCCTAAATGACAGGAGGCACCAAGAACAATGTTCTCGCCACAAAACCATCGAACGATTCCAAGATACCCACGTGATCCTAAAAAATTTTTAGTGAAATTTGAGGAGAGAAAAGTCAAAACTCTACGTCAGATACCTCACCAGAGCGACGAAGGACCGAGGAGTAAAAAGAATCCTACTCCGATATATATAATCCTAAGACTCAAAACATTTTCCATTCTAGACTCAACAACGCCAAACAAACAATCAAGTAGGGGGCTCCTAAGTCGGGAAGGCTCGATTACCAACTTGAACGCCTCGATGCGGCTATATCTCCCACGTGTCGGGCACGACTTAGAGGCATAACCGCATTGAAAGCAATGTCGCAAGTGAGGTAATCTTCACACAACCCATGTAATACATAAGGGAAAGAGATACATAGTTGGCTTACAATCGCCACTTCACACAATACATGGATAATCATTACATCATACAAATACAATCAAGGTCCGACTACGGAACCAAAATAAAAGAAGACTACCCCAAATGCTACACAGATCCCGGATCGTCCCAACTGGCTCCACTATCGATCAACTCAAACGAAACAACACAAAGAACCAGATCTTCATCGAAGCTCCTCCTTGAGCTCGGTGCATCACCGCACGGGTTCATCGGCACCGCAAACTGGTTTTGAAGTATCCGTGAGTCACGGGACTCAGCAATCTCACACCCGCGAGATCAAGACTATTTAAGCTTAAAGGTGGGGCAAAGTAGTGAGGTGGAGCTGCAGCAAGTTTACTCAGCATATATGGTGGCTAACATACGCAAAAGAGAGCGAGAAGAGAAGGCAAAAGCACGGTCGAACAACTATGATCAAGAAGTGATCCTGAAACTACTTACGCCAAACATAACTCCAACATCGTGTTCACTTCCCGGACTCACGAGAAGAGACCATCACGTTACACACGCGTTGGTGTATTTTAATTAAGATCAACTTCGGTTTTCTACAACCGACATTAACAAATTCCCATCTGCCACATAACCATGGGCACGGCTTTCGAAAGTTCAAAACCCCGCAGGGTGTCCCAACTTAGCCCATGATAAGCTCTCGCGATCAACGAAGGATATTCTTCTCCCCGGAAGACCCGATCAGTCTCGAATCCTGCCACAAGACATTTCACAGCAATAAAACAAGACCAGCAAAGCCGCCGGATGTGCCGACAAATCCTCGATAGGAGTCGCACGCACTCGGTCTCAGGCACACCGGATAAGTCAAGCTACGAGTAAAACCAACCCTCGAGTTGCCCCGAGGTGGCCCAAGAGGTTGCTCAGTTCGGACCAACACTCGAAGGAGCACCGCCCGGGGCTAAATAAAGATGACCCTCGGCTCCGAAACCCAAGGGAAAAAGGGCATAGGTGAGGCAAATGGTAAAACCAATGTTGGGCCTTGCTGGAAAAGTCTTATTCAAAGCGAATCGTCAAGGGGGTCCCATAAATCACCCGACGCGTTAGGGACGCAAAATCCGGGAACATAACACCGTATGACGGAAACTAGGGCGGCAAGAGTGGAACAAAACACCTGCATAGGGCCGAGCCTTCCACCCTTTACCAAGTGTATAGATGCATTAATTAAATAAGATATATTGTGATATCCCAACAAGTAAACATGTTCCAACAAGGAACAACATCTCCATGTTCCAACAAGGAACAAACTTCATCTTCACCGCAACTAACAACGCTATAAGAGGGCTGAGCAAAGCGGTAACATAGCCAAACAACGGTTTGCTAGGAAAGGATGGTTAGAGGCTTGACATGGCAATGTGGGTGGCATGATAAGCAAGTGGTAGGCATCGTAGCATAGGCATAGCAAAAGAGCGAGCATCTAGCAAGCAAAGATAGAAGTGATTTCGAGGGTATGGTCATCTTGCCTGAAATCCCGCAAGGAAGAAGAACGAGTCCATGAAGAAGACAAACGGACGAGGTCGAATGAAACCGCACAACTCCGGAACGGAACCGAAGCTAACGAGAAAAGCAAACCGGAAAGAAGCAAACAACATAGTAAAACAACCATCACATAAACATGGCATGATGCACAATCAAATATGATGCATGTCCGGTTTAAATATGCATGGCATGGCAATATGCACAAACAACCCTACAAATTAAGTGGAGCTCAATATGCAACGAGTTGCATATTGACAAAACACCACAACAATTATTTAGTTTGATCTCGATTAGGTACTCAACAATATTAAATGTTGTTAAACATGGCAAGAGGTGAAGCAATATGAAACTACCTATTTAGGCAAGATTAAATGAGGCCGGAAACAACAACAACAATTCCGAAAAATCCTCATATGCAAATTATGGATTCGAACAGATCTGACCTAAAGCATATTTTAGAGTTGTTAAACATGCAAAGTAAAGCTACCATGTTAAACTAGGCATTTTTCACCCCATTTACATATATAAATTATTTAAAATGGAGCTACGGTTATTTAGTTATGAAATAAATCATTTTAGCATGGCATTTAAGCAAATTAATGCAAACAACACTTATAAGCATTTTATTTGTTGTTATCATGATGCGGATGACATGTGCAAGTTTTATGCAATATTATGAAAACGTTATCATGAGCATGATATGAAGCATTGTGTCACCGTGGTGGAAGAAAGGTGCCACGGCAACGAATCCAAAATGGTGCCACGGCAACATATCGGTTCCGTAGCTCACGGAGATACCGTGCAAAGGAAAACGTGACGGAAGCGAGTCATGCGAGATGGTGGGTGATCCCGACACGGGTTCCCACGGGATGGTAGAATGGCAAAAGAGGGGCATCGCAAGGATGATTCAACACGGTCGGTCATCACGGGTTATACCTCCTAACGCTCAAACGGGACGGGTCGAAGTTTCAGAGAGGGAAGTAGTCGCTCACGGGCGCCGAGGGAAGTAGAGGAAGTAGTCGCTCACGATCGATGATAGTGGTACATCTCGCCATCGGAAGTAGTGGTACACGAAGGTAGTCGAACTTGACGGTTCCGCTATACGTGTCTTCGGCGACGGTAGTTGTACACGCTTCACGGGTTTTCGGCGACGGTCGCCGATATGGGTCGGAGTGGTACTTGCATCTTCGGACTTGACGAATCCGAGGGCTTCGGGGTCGACGGTAGTGGTACATGTGACGTCGGGGTACTTGTCGTTTTCCGGTCTTGGCAATGTAGATGTATACGTTGTCGGGGTACTTGTCGTTATCCACCTCGGATGTAGTCGTTCCCGCGTAGTCGAACTTGATACATTCCGAAGGGGTACTTAGTGTTTCCGGGTTCGGTGGTCGTCGGGTCGTAGTGGTACTTGGGGTCTTCGAACTTGCCGGTCTCGGTTCTTGCGATGAGAGATGTACTCGGTGCCAAAATAGTCTTCGTGTACTTGACGTTATACGTGCGTAGAGGTACTTGGCAGTCTCCTCAGACGCTCGGGCGCCGTGGAAGAACTTGGGTCGCTGGGAGAGTTTCCTGGCTCAGCGACGCGGAGGAGGACAGGCGCTGGGCGGCGATCTGGTGGCGGCGGCTCTCGCGGGCGACATGGCGGCGGCGGGTGGCGGCGGGCAGGAGGTCGGGTGCGGGCCGCAGGGCGACGGCCGGGCTCGGCTGGAGGGTTGAGGCGCGGCTGGAGTTGGCCGGGCGCGACGCCATGGGGAGGCGAGGCGCGAGGTCGAGGCGAGAAGGGGCGCAGAGGAGGGTTGACGAGAAGGGGCCGGCTTGGGGCGCGGAGTTTCTCGCTGGCGCAGGGTCGCTGAACGGAGGGGAGGCGCGCGAGGCAGGGGGGCGTGACGCGGCACCAAGGGCGCGACGAGGATCTGGTCTGCATCGGCGACGGGAGGACGAGGGAGAGAGTGAGGGATCGAGAGGAGCGCTGGGATCGAGAAAGAGGCGGGTGGCGATGCGGGAGAAGGGGAATCGGGCGCGAGATGCTCCTGGCGGCGCTGGGAGGAGAACGAAGGAGAGGGAGAGAGCGCTCGGGCTAGGGTTAGAGGGGGGTAGGTGGGCCTGCTTGGGCCTGGGAGGCTAGGCCGCTCAAGGGAGGCGCTAGGTGGGCTGGGCCTTAGAGGCCTTGCTGGGGGAATGGCCAGGAGGCCGGCTTAGGGAGGAGAAAGGCCAGGAGGCCTTAGAGGCCGGCTGGGCTGGGATCTCTCTCTCCCTATACTCTTCTCTCTAAATAACAGAGAAAGAAAGAGCAAGAAAAGAGAGAAGAGAAGGTTAGAGGAAGACTTTGGGCAGGAGGACAACTTTCCCGGACTTATAAAAATATGAGGAATTTAACAAAAATGATCCAAGGATTTTTGGTGGATCTCCGGAAAATGATAGAATAATAATGGCGAGGTTTTGGAGACCAAACTTGAAGCGTAAAAGGAACGAAATTATTTTGCAAGTGTGTTAAGACCAATTCCAAATAAATGGAATAAATTATAATAGCTCCATAACTATTAGGAGGATATGTTATAAAGAGAAAACACCATGTGAATTCCCTCGATTTAAATGGATCGAGAAATCCATGCAATTTATTTAGAAGAGTTTTAAAAAAAATAATGATATGATGGCATGATGACATGATGCAATGCAAGAGATGACATGATGAAATGCAAAAACAAAACAAAACACATGGCAAAACTCGAAACCCCGAAGGCAATCAAGCTCGTCTGGGCGCCATACCACTTGCAAAAGCTTCGAAGGCTGGCTATGGCATCGACGACTTGGTCACGCAGGCATGAGGAATTTGCACACGCCATAAGAAGAAGCATGTCATTGGCATTGAGAATGTCAAATTCCACAAGGATCACTTATGCGGAGCCCGTGAAGCTGGAAAATGACCAAGGCCAAGCATCCAATAAGACTATCATGACCACTACTCGCCCCTTTGAATTGCTTCACATGGACCTCTTTGGTCCCAATCATTACTCAGCTGTCACTAATGATGCATCTCTTTATGGCTTTGTTATTGTTGATGATTACTCTCATACACATGGGTACACATTGTTACTTATAAAATCAAGTGCAGGAAATCTTCAAACGATTTTCCTCGAGGGCTTCAACCAACTTTGGTGTGAAGATCAAGCACATCGAAGTGACAATGGAACTGAGTTCAAGAATTCGGTCTTGATGATTATCTTGATGAACTTGGTATTACTCATGAGTTATCTGCTCCCTATACTCCTCAAAGAAATGGCGCCGTGGAGCGCAAGAACAGTAACTCTTGTTGAGATGGCTCAGACTATGCTTGATGAATACAAAACGCCAACAAGCTCGGATTGAAGCAATTGACACCGCGTGCCACATCATCAACAGAGTATATCTTCACAAATTCTTCAAGAAGACTGCCTATGAACTCCTCAACGACAAGAAACCCAATGTAAGTTATTTCAAAGTCTTTTGCTAAATGCTGGATTAGAGATCCTCACCACACCTCTAAATTTGCACCAAAAGCACATGAAGGTTTTATGCTTGGTTACGAAAGGACTCGACACCTACAGTAGTCTTCAACATCGTGACTTCACAAGATTGTTGACATCAGAGATGTGCGGTTCGATGAAACTAATGGCTCGCAAAGAGAGCACCTACCTTCAGTGTTAGATTTAACCAGCACCGAGGATTCCATCAGTTCAAGGCAACCGAGGATATCATTCCTCATCAAGAAACTCAAGAATTCATTCCTCAGACGCCAAGAACGCCGAAATGATGCACTCAAGATAATGTCAAGAAAATGGTGCCGAGGAAAATGGTCAATTCCTCAAGACAACCAGCTCATCCTCGCTGCAAGAGAAGTGCAAGTTGACAAGATCATCGATGACATTGAAGCGCCAGTCCTCTCACTCGCTCAAAAGCTTCACACTTATCTAACTTTTGTGGGCACTATGCTTTTGTCTCTATCACAGAGCCCACTAAGGTAGATGAAGCATTTCGAGCCGAGTGGATTCAGGCCATGCAAGAAGAATTACATCAGTTCGAGCTCAACACCGTCGAGGAACTGGTCAAACGCCCAGATCCTCGCAAGCATAATATCATTGGCACAAAGTGGATCTATCGCAACAAGCAAGATGAAAATGGTCTTGTGGTGAGGAATAAGGCACGACTAGTAGCTCAAGGCTACACGCAGTTGAAGGAATTGATTTCGATGAAACTTTTGCACTGCCGCTAGACTTGAGTCTATTCGATATTACTCGCCTATGCTAACCATCACAATATCACTTTATATCAAATGGATGTGAAAAGTGCATTCCTCAATGGTAAGCTTGAGGAAGAAGTATATGTTGCTCAACCCCTGTGTTTTGAAGATCCAAAGAATCTCGACAAAGTCTTCAAACTAAATAAGGCCCTCTATGGCCTCAAGCAAGCCCTCAAGCGTGGTATGATACATTGAAGGAATTCTTCGTGAAGAATGGCTTCACACCCGGTTCACTCGACCCTACTCTCTTTACTAAATCTTATGATGGTGAACTGTTTGTGTGCCAAATATATGTTGATGATATTATCTTTGGCTGTATCGACCAACGTTATAGTGATGAATTTGCCTATATGATGAGTGAAGAATATCAAATGTCTATGATGGGAGAGTTGAAATTCTTCTTAGGTCTTCAAATTCATCAACAACACAATGGCATATTCATATCTCAGGAGAAATACCTCAAAGATGTCCTCAAGAAATTCGCATGCAAGATTGCAAAGGCGCCAAAATTCCTATGCCCACAAATCGCCATCTATGCAATCGATGAAAATGGTATTGACTTCGATCACAAGGTATACCGCCCATGATTGGTTCTTTATTGTACTTATGTGCATCTAGGCCAGATATAATGCTTAGTGTTTGCATGTGTGCCCGATTTCAAGCTACACCAAGGAATCACACCATAAGGCTGTGAAGCATATTCTTCGATATCTAGCTCACACACCAACACTAGGATTATGGTACCCCAAGGGCTCTACTTTTGATCTCATTGATATTCTGACTCGACTATGCTGGTGATCGTGGATCGCAAGTCAACATCTGGTACTTGTCATTTCTGACGATCTTTGGTCCGTTGGTCCTCAAGAAACAGAATGCGATCACCGTCCCATCGCGGAAGCTGAATACATTGCTGCTGGCTCGTGCTGTGCTCAATTACTATGGATGAAGCAAACCTCAAGGACTACGGCATCAACGTGAAGAATGTGCCTCTCATCGTGACAATGAGAGTGCCATCAAGATTGCTCACAACCCGCTTCAGCACTCAAGACAAAGCACATTCAAATTCGCCATCATTTTCTTCGTGATCATGTGTTGAAGGGCTTACATCTCCATCGAAAGCATGTGAAGATCAAGAACAGCTAGCTGATATCTTCACTAAGCCCTTGGATGAGAAGAGATTTAGCAAGTTGCGTGTGAGCTAAATATCTTAGAATCTTCAATGTTCTTTGAAAAGGACACACATCCTAACACTTATGCAAAATTGATGACTTAGATGTGCAACACATGAAGAAACGTTTTTCTTCAATCAATGAAGAATAACACTCTAAATGTGAAGAAATTAATGAAGAATTTGATTCTCAGAACCCTACGACAATTGTACGCGGTGTCTGAAATTATCATTCTTATACGGTGGGTTACGCCACCACCAAAGTTGAAAATCTTCAATTTGAGTTTTCCTCGCTTTTGAAATTCTTCAGTTTTCAAATTCTTCAACTTTGCAAAATCTTCACTGCTTCCGCTGCCTTTCTTCATTGGCTATATATATATGTGGATTTATGTCCTCTACAAAGATTCACTTATGGCTATTTCTTCAAGTCGCTTTTTCGCTAAGTGAATGTGATCGGACCCTTTCCTCTATGCTATACTCAACCCAATCCATTCACAAATTCTTCATGTGCTGCTCGCTTTGAAACTCGCTCAATTTCTTCACCGAGTCCTTGATACTGAAGAAATTGCGAACGAACTTTTAAAACGAATCTTATCCAAACTTCGATTTTACCATTAAACTGCTCCGCATCCCACGATGCATTATTATATCCACCCACGATCGCACACGATCTCCACTACACAGACGTGGGTGACACATGTCGTGAGAAGGAAGTGGTCAGGCACGCTCGTTCTAAATCTTGGACGAGCCGCTTTTCACCGTGGCTATAAATACCCCCTCTCTCCCTTCCTTACTCTTTTACCTCGCCGATCTCTCTCCCGCCGAGCTCCTCAAAACCCTAGCGCCGCTTACTCCATCGTCGCGGTGAGGAAAAGCTTCAACGCTTTGACCTCTTCGCCGACGCATCGCTACCGACTGTGGAATTTCTTCACTCCGCCGTCCGCCGTAGCTGATTTCCTCCGCCAAGTTATGGCGGAGAAGATCTGAACGATTTAACTTCTAAACTGTTCATCTCAGTTCGTCGTGTTCTTCACTTCGTAAATTAAAAGTTACTTTTATTTACTCGCTTTGATTCTCAAATTTTCTTCAAATTCTTCAAAGGTGTTTATTTCAAATTCTTCACACATATGAACACCTCAAATCTCTTGACTCATTTTCTAAGCAATGATTTTCTTCAAGATTCCTCAATTGTGTGGATCTTCGATCTATACAACTCGAACCTAAGATAAAGAACGCTTATTGAAATTCTTCAAGGCTCATCTGGTCAAAATCCTCAAACTTGTTCTTTTGAAAACCTCCGAGAACGATATGACCTCTTCAAATTCCTCGCACCTATACTCTGTTCACAGTACAAATGTCCGCCGCTGAATCCCTAGGTTCTCATCAACTTAATTCATTTGCAGCGCTCCTCGAAGAAAACTGCACACTTCTTCGTGAGAACTCAATTGTTCAATTTCCTCACCAAGAAAATGGCGATGGTAAGAAACCGCAGAAGGGAGGAAAGAAACCCGAGGTCATGACAGATTCAAATCCCCGAGGAAATATATGCCGACTATTGCACACCGATGAGGAAAGCAAAACCAACGCAAGGTGCGATTCAGAAAATTGAACGGAGATGGGCACGGAATGGAAGGAATACCGCTATGTTACACCTAAGTACATGAAGAAATTCGCTAAATCCTCCATGCCCAAGAGCCCTTTGGCACCAGGCCAAATAGCTGATCCCACTAGCGCCAAACGCACCGAGGACTTTCCCGATGAGTGGGCTAAACGCCAAGCTGTTGGCTAAGCAAGCAAATGAAGCGTGAAGAAATTCAATGAGGATTCTCGCCGCTGCCGCCATCGAGGTCTCGCCAAGTGAAGAAATTGATGCAAAAGAAGTCCGCAATAAGCCAAGTGCTTCTTCATCTGTGCCCTCACGGCCAAGTTCCTCAAAGAGCTCCTTCCGTGCAAATTCTCAAGAACAAATTCTCACACCGCTGCTGCTCCATCAAAGTCCTCACCGCTCCGTCCAAACCTTCAGCCCAAAGGCACCCGCCACTTGTCAAAGGACTACTGGTTTTCAATTGCCTCAGCGCTCTCGCAAATTCCTCACCTGCTCACAATTCTTCATCCGCCCGACGCGCTGAAGACAAAAGCAACAATGGACGTGGTCCTCGGCCTAGCCTAAGGAAGAAACAGCTTGTCGCCCACGTACCATCGATGATGAGGCATCTGATGAAGAACTTGAAGAAATCATCGAGACCGCTGTTAGAGCCGCAAGAGCTAAGGGAACAGCTAAAGCATCGCTTTTGGACCCAAGAAAGTCCTCGATTTCATCGACCGCACAACGATCCCAATACCCTCTCGCTTGATCTTCCTTTGACACCAGGTCAAAGTCATATGTTGACTCACTTCATATTTCAAGAAAAATGGAAGTTCGAGAAGGCGAAGGAAATCAAGAAGGCTCAATACAAGAAGGAGAGGTTCTTGAAGAAAATGTAGTCAAGATGACACCGAGGAACTTCTTCAAGCCCAAACTGAAATTCAGAACCAAAGAAGGACTTTGACACGCACTATGCTGATTGGCAAGTTGTCAAGACCAGATTCGTCAATCGACGAAGAATCTCACAAGTGTTGCCGCACTGCAACATGAAATCCTCAGCTGAAGCATCCGCTCAGCCTAATGAAGAAAATGCCAGAACGCTGAAGCTCAGCCTCGCTGAAGAAAATGCTGATTCGTGGCTGATGAAGAAATTCCAGCCACCGAAGAAATCGCCAGGCACCCACTAGTGGTGCGCTCAAGAAACCGCCAAGACAGGGAACTGCATCGCTTGTTCTCAAGAAACTGCCCCAAATTCCTCAGCTCCTCCTGCGCCAACTCCAACTCCAATTCTTCCATCTGCTTCGATGTGAAGAAAACCAAGGCTGGAAAGAGCTGCTGTGAAAAAAAAGAAAAGCATCACCGCTATGATTCTTCGCCGCAAGAAAATGAAGCCAATGACCAGCTCGTTGAGAACCCGATTGATGCTATTCCATTTCCTCCATACCTTCAAAAAAGTGGTTCCTTTTGGAGAAGAATATGAAGTGCCAACCGGATCTGATGAAGAACATCAATCTCCGCGCTCGCTCGAGAAAATTGATGAGGAAATTGAAGTGAAGCTGTCCTTCAACCCCAGTCATCAATGATGATTTTGGGAAAATCAACATCCCAATACTCCGCTCTTCACCCCGCTTCAACAAGTTCCTCACCCCCGCATTGCACTGTCCAGATCGACCAAGAAAATCAACCCACGAGTCCTCGTGCATGAAGAAATTCCAGCCACTAGCGCCGATGAAACTGTTGTCGCCGCCGCTGAAAATCCTCGATCGCATGTTGAGGATCAAGAAATTCCTCAAGTCAAGAACCTGAACTTACGATTCCAGAGGTGGTGATGCAACCGACCGAGACCCTCTCGCCAAAAAGTAAGAATCCGCTTCTACCAAGCAAAAGTTCAAGGCTAAGGATTTCTTTGTCGAGCATGTGTTCTTCATCAATATAATCCCTATGATTCTGCTCGGATTAGGAAGAGGCGCTCGACCGCCAACAAGCCAACTTCTATTCCTCGCTGTTCAACAAGGACAAAATCTTCGATCATGCTCATATTCCTCATGTGGATATGGAGTCGCTGCTCGCTTTGAGCCCGCCCTAAGTGTTCTTCACGATGCAGGTCTTCTAAACTTTTGCATCGATATTTGTGATTGGAATGAAGAGCTAATTCTTCAGTTCTATGCAACGCTTCACATCACCGGAGACGCTGAAGATGTGACTTCATGGGTCTTGGATTGATGACCGAAACACCCACTACAAGGCACCAAGAAGTGAATTGCTTCGCGCCCTTCCACTCGTCCTCCAGCTTGACGGTGCACATCGCATCTATGAAGAAAAGGAACTTTCAAATCACTATATGCAAGTGTTGATGAAGCCATTGAAACCAAGGCAAGCTCCAGGACCAAATTCTCGTCAAGGAATTATTGTATGTGCCTCGAATAGTCTATCGAATTCGACGAAGACTATGAGTCCTATCAAGGGCCACGACTCGAATGATGAAGAAGTCGTTGGCATCATGAAGAATATGCTGTTCAACATCATCCATGGCTCCCGCCAATTTCCATGATTTCTTCATGAGGACTCGCTAATATTGCCATGTCACCTTTTGAGCTGAAGCCTTATGCGCCTTTGGATTATGAGATTCATCAGTCAAGATCTTCACTGAATTACAAGGTGACACTTTGAACCACCGCAGCTACCGCCCCGATTGAAGTCCTCAAACGCCAATTGCCTCACCGATGAAAAGGGAAAGGCTGCTGCTGTGATAGATGAAGGCATTCGCCCATTGATGGACAGTTTCAAAGCAAAGCATCTTACTCCACCAATGATGACTCGCCACACATGACTCGCAAAGAAATACCACAAGTTAAGCAAAATCCTCAAGGAATCAGACCTGTGGTGATGATCGATCGTGAATTACTCCTCGCCTTCATCGGAAGGTTGATCGCAATCATAAGTGGGTCAAACGCCGCTTGGCACTCTTCTTACAACATGACCTCAACTCACAATGCAAGTGAAGAAAACCACTACTATCTTCATGAAACCTTCAAGCGCCCCGGCTGTTCTCACATGTCTACAATGAAGAAGAACTGAAATCAATGGGACTCAAGGAAGAATTTGACTGGTCTGCACCTCCTCCAAGAAATTCAAGAAAGTCAAAGTTCCTTCCTTGGTGGCTACCTCCTATTCTTCATCCCGCGACATCGATGAAAATGAAGATTTGGAAGACATCGCTGCTGGTCCTACCTCAACGAACAACCCCGATAATGTCGGGCGCCCGCCTTCAACTTGAAATTCCTCAAGAGCGTTAGTCCTCGCCGATCCTTTTGGTCATTCGATGACAAAGGGGAGAAATTTGAGTTAGTCTTCAAGCCGGTCTCGTTTTGTCTATATACAATATTTTATTAAGTTACAACTCTCGCTCTTCCAAACCTTTATTGATCGAGTTGTAATCTTAAACCCGATGGTGCTTTGATACTTTTGATGCATTATGCTTTTGCTCTATGCTCGATTACGTAGTATTGATATGCGTTGATCCTTGTTATGCTCGATCCTCATGAGCTCGGTGAAAATCTTCAAATCGATTTGGGATCCGATACTCATGAAGAGTTTCAAATTCCTCATACGCATTGGGCTCGATACTCTTTATGCATTATTTTGCATGCTCAGATATCATCAAGCACCATATTTCATCATGCATTTCAAATTCTTCATACTATATGTTAAATGCGTATGAATTACAAGATATAGGGGAGATCTCCATGATTCAATTCTTCAAATGTGCATTGCCTCAAAAGCAATTTCTCACTATGCACATCTTCGTGGGGAGTTCTTCTATATCTTGCAATCAAAATCCTCATTATCAGTATTTACACTTCATATATTTATCCTCGCTGAAAACTTAACTCAGATTGTCATCAATCACCAAAAGGGGAGATTGTAAGTGCATCTAGTGCCCTTAGTGATTTTGGTGTATTGAAGACTTATAGGTTAAGTAACTGATGCTTGTGAGTGTACACAGGTCTATAAGTCTATGAGGAGTTTGATATTTACAAAGGAAAGTTAATTTCTAAAAATGAATTTCTTCACTCAAGAATTTGATATTCAAGACTTTCAAGACTTTGAAAGTGAATAAATTGGTGTGAATCAAGACTTGGTATTCGCTGAGGAATATGAAGCGTGAAGACTTTTGTTTTCGTAGTTTCATTTTTCTTTCTTGAGTCATAGGAAACACCATATCGTTAAAGGGGGTCGAGGAAATACTAAGGAAAAATTTCCATTTGATGCTCAACTCAAAATCCTCACCTACCAATCCCTTCGAGTGAAGTCTTTGAAATCTCATACAGTTCAACATTTCTTCAAAGGATGAGACGAAGCTCTTCCGTCACCGAGGAATTTGTTCTCGATCGAGGAGTTAGGAATTCGCCATGAATTGCCTACACAAAGGAGGAACATGATAGCCCCGAGGAATTTGATGTTCAAAATTCCGACTGCTGTTGTGCTTGCTACCGCTGTCCAAAATATCTTATCCACCTAACGGTCATATCATTGAAGGGCATTTATGTCTTATCATGTCGGGCTGCTCCCTAGGCTATAAATAGCCGCCTCTACAACCACTAGTTGGTTGGCTGCCCGAGAGAACTTGACACTTGTCATTTGAGAGCAACCCATCCTCCGAGGACTTTGAGCGAAAATCATCAAGTGAGGAAAACCCAAAGTGAGGAAAATCCCAAAACCAAACCCCAACAAACCCAAAGTGATTGAGCATCATCAAGAAATTGATCCCGTGGATCCGACGCTTTTACCTTTGAAGACTGTGCTTCTTCCAGACGGTTAGCGCCACGGTCTAGAGCATCCAAGAGGAATTGTGGATCGCCGAGTGACCAAGTATGTGAAGGTTTGAAGTCGCTCAAGACTTACCACGAGTGATTGGACGAGGTCTGCGTGGCCTTAGTTCAAGGAGAATACGGTGAGGACTTGGTGTCCCGAGCTGCGTGCTCAAGGATCGGGTGTCCGGATCGTGTCCTCGAGTTTAAATACTCGGCCGCCCAACCGACGCATAACCGAGACAGCAGCAGTTGAACTGGTCTACCAAATCATTGTCTTCACCAACCTAATCGGTTCTATTTCCTCAACCCTTTCATTTCCTCATTATCGTGTTGAGTGTTTGTTCATATCTGTGTTTGAAGACTTTGATCAAGACTTTCTCAATTTCCTCGCCCAATTTCTTCACCGCTTGTCTTCATCTTGTGTTATCCTCGTGATTACGCTTTTCAGACTGTGATTGTCTTCATTTCATCATGATGACTATGCTTGTAATCTGTTATGCTTACTCTGAGTACTTATTCCGCTGCATGTATTTCTTCGCTAAGGAATTTCTCACCGCAAATTCCTCAAGGAAGAATTTGTAAATTCATAAAATCGCCTATTCACCCCCTCTAGTCGATATAACGCACTTTCACCGCCCTGTAAAGGCCCACAAGATTTTTGTGTGCCATATGGGCCGCC
>JAHIAM010000820.1:0-64680 GCA_021605205.1 Aegilops longissima
TTTCCATGGTTGTTGAACCCCAAGATGTGCTTACATGTTGGTCCTCAAGACTCGCAGTTTGGACCAGTTCTGGCCCGTTTCTTGGACTATTACACACTGTTTTGGGGTGCCGGAGTGATTTCCATGATTGACGAATCTCGAGGTGCGTTTACGTGTCCGTCGTCAACATTCGCAATTTTGGCCGATTCTGGTCCGTTTGATGCACTATTACTAACCGTTTTGGGCTCCCAGAGCGATTTTCATGGTTGATGATCCCAGGATGCGTTTACGTGTCGGTCATCAACAATGGCAGCTTGGGCCTATTCTGACCCGTTTCTTGGACTATTACTCTGTTTTGGAATCCCGGAGTGATTTCCACGATTGTCGAACACCGGGGTGCGTTTACGCGTCGGTCATGAACACTCACAGTTTTGGTCGATTCTGGCCCGTTTCGTGAACTATTCGTCGCTGTTTTGGGCTCCCAAAGCGATTTCCAGGGTTGTTGAACCCCATGGTGTGCATACGTGTTGGTCGTAAAGACTCGCAGTTTGTTTCGGTTTTGGCCCGTTTCATGGACTATTACTCACTGTTTTGGGGTGCCGGAGTGATTTCCAGGATTGACAAACTCCGGGGTGCGTTTAAGTGTCCGTCGTTGACCCTCGCAATTTTGGCCGATTCTGGTCCGTTTGATGCATTATTACTCACCGTTTTGGGGGTCCTAGAGCGATTTTCACGATTGACGATCCCAGGGTGCGTTTACGTGTCGGTCATCAACAATGGCAGTTTGGGCCGAATCTGGCCCGTTTCTTGGACTATTACTATGTTTTGGGGTCCCGGAGTGATTTCCACGATTGACGAACACCGGGGTGCGTTTACGTGTCGGTCATCAACACTCCCAGTTTTGGTCGATTCTGGCCCGTTTCGTGAACTATTCCTCACCGTTTTGGGCTCCTAAAGCGATTTCGTGGTTGTTGAACCCCTGGTGTGTGCTTGTGTTGGTCGTCAAGAATCGCAGTTTGGGCGGTTCGGCCCGTTTCATGGACTATTGCTCACTGTTTGGGGTACCGAGTGATTTCCAGGATTGACGAACCCGGGGGTGCGTTTAAGTGTCCGTCGTCAACACTCGCAATTTTGGCCGATTCTGGTCCGTTTGATACAATATTACTCACAGTTTTGGGGTCCCAGAGCGATTTTCATGATTGACGATCCCTAGGGTGCGTTTGCGTGTAGGTCATCAACAATGGCAGCTTGGGCCGATTCGGGCCCGTTTCTTAGACTATTACTCTGTTTTGGGGCCCCGGAGTGATTTCCACGATTGACAAACACTGGGGTGCGATTATGTGTCAGTCATCAACACTCGAAATTTTGATCGATTCTGGTCCGTTTCATGCAATATTACTCACCGTTTTGGGGTATCATAGCAATTTGCACGATTGACGATCTCCGGGGTGCGTTTACGTGTCGGTCATCAACCCTCACAGTTTTGGTCGATTCTGGCCCGTTTCGTGAACTATTCCTCACTGTTTTGGGCTCCTAAAGGGATTTCCAGGGTTGTTGAACGCCAGGGTGTGCTTAGGTGTTGGTCGTCAAGAATCGCAGTTTGGGCCTGTTCTGGCCCGTTTCTTGGACTATTGCTCACTGTTTGGGGGTGCCGGAGTGATTTCAAGGATTGACGAACCCCGGGGTGCGTTTAAGTGTCCATGGTGAACACTCGCAATTTTGGCCGATTCTGGTCTGTTTGATACAATATTACTCACTGTTTGGGGGTGCCGGAGTTTGGGCCTGTTCTGGCTCGTTTCCTGGACTATTACTAATCGTTTTTGGGTCCCAAAGCGATTTCCATGGTTTTGAACTATTACTCACTGTTTTGGGGTGCCGGAGTGATTTCCATGATTGACGAATCCCGGGGTGCGTTTACGTGTCCGTCGTCAACACTCGCAATTTTGGCCGATTCTGATCCGTTTGATGCACTATTACTGACCGTTTTGGGCTCCCAGAGCGATTTTCGTGATTGACGATCCCAGGGTGCGTTTACGTGTCGATCATCAACAATGGCAGCTTGGGCCTATTCTGACCCATTTCCTGGACTATTACTCTGTTTTGGTGTCCCGGAGTGATTTCCACAATTGACGAACACCGGGGTGCGTTTAAGCGTTGGTCATCAACACTCACAGTTTTGGTCGATTCTGGCTCGTTTCGTGAACTATTCCTCAATGTTTTGGGCTCCCAAAGCGATTTCCATGGTTGTTGAATCCCATGGTGTGCATACGATTTGGTCATCAAGACTCGCAGTTTGTTCCGGTTTTGGCCCGTTTCTTGGACTATTACTCACTGTTTTGGGGTGCCGGAGTGATTTCCAGGATTGATGAACTCCGTGGTGCGTTTAAGTATCCGTCGTCGACCCTCGCCATTTTGGTCGATTCTGGTCCGTTTGATGCACTATTACTCACCGTTTTGGGGGTCCTAGAGCGATTTTCACGATTGACGATCCCAGGGTGTGTTTACGTGTTGGTCATCAACAATGGTAGTTTGGGCCGATTCTGGCCCGTTTCTTGGTCTATTACTATGTTTTGGGGTCCCGGAGTGATTTCCACGATTGACGAACATCGGGGTGCGTTTACGTGTCGGTCATCAACACTCACAATTTTGGTCGATTCTGGCCCGTTTCGTGAACTATTCCTCACTGTTTTGGGCTCCTAAAGCGATTTCCAGGGTTGTTGAACCCCAGGGTGTGCTTACGTGTTGGTCGTCAAGAATTGCAGTTTGGGCCGGTCCTGGCCCGTTTTTTGGACTATTGCTCACTGTTTGGGGGTACCGGAGTGATTTCCAGGATTGACGAACCCCGGGGTGCGTTTAAGTGTCCGTCGTCAACACTCGCAATTTTGGCCGATTCTGGTCCGTTTGATACAATATTACTCACAGGTTTGGGGTCCCAGAGCGATTTTCATGATTGACGATCCCTAGGGTGCGTTTGCGTGTAGGTCATCAACAATGGCAGCTTGGGCCGATTCGGGCCCGTTTCTTAGACTATTACTCTGTTTTGGGGCCCCGGAGTGATTTCCACGATTGACAAACACTGGGGTGCGATTACGTGTCAGTCATCAACACTCACAATTTTGATCGATTCTGGTCCGTTTCATGCAATATTACTCACCGTTTTGGGGTCTCATAGCAATTTTCACGATTGACGATCTCCGGGGTGCGTTTACGTGTCAGTCATCAACACTCGCAATTTTGGCCGATTCTGGTCCGTTTGATGCACTATTACTGACCGTTTTGGGCTCCCTGAGCGACTTTCGTGATTGACGATCCCAGGGTGCGTTTACGTGTCGGTCATCAACAATGGCAGCTTGGGCCTATTCTGACCCGTTTCCTGGACTATTACTCTGTTTTGGGGTCCCGGAGTGATTTCCACGATTGACGAACACCGGGGTGCGTTTACGCGTCGGTCATCAACACTCACAGTTTTGGTCGATTCTGGCCCGTTTCGTGAACTATTCCTCACTGCTTTGGGCTCCCAAAGCGATTTCCAGGGTTGTTGAACCCCATGGTGTGCATACGTGTTGGACGTCAAGACTCGCAGTTTGTTTCGGTTTTGGCCCGTTTCTTGGACTATTACTGACTGATTTGGGGTGCCGGAGTGATTTCCAGGATTGACGAACTCCGGGGTGCGTTTAAGTGTCCGTCGTTGACCCTCACAATTTTGGCCGATTATGGTCCGTTTGATGCACTATTACTCACCGTTTTGGGGGTCCTAGAGCGATTTTCACGATTGACGATCCCAGGGTGCGTTTACGTGTCGGTCATCAACAATGGTAGTTTGGGCCGATTTTGGCCCATTTCTTGGACTATTACTATGTTTTGAGGTCCCGGAGTGATTTCCACGATTGACGAACACCGGGGTGCGTTTACGTGTCGGTCATCAACACTCACAGTTTTGTCGATTCTGGCCCGTTTCGTGAACTAGTCCTCACCGTTTTGGGCTCCTAAAGCGATTTCCAGGGTTGTTGAACCCCGGGGTGTGCTTACGTGTTGGTCGTCAAGAATCGCAGTTTGGGCCGGTTCTGGCCCGTTTCTTGGACTATTGCTCACTGTTTGGGGGTACCGGAGTGATTTCCAGGATTGACGAACCCCGGGGTGCGTTTAAGTGTCCGTCGTCAACACTCGCAATTTTGGCCGATTCTGGTCCGTTTGATACAATATTACTCACAGTTTTGGGGTCCCAGAGCGATTTTCATGATTGACGATCCCTAGGGTGCGTTTGCGTGTAGGTCATCAACAATGGCAGCTTGGGCCGATTCGGGCCCGTTTCTTAGACTATTACTCTGTTTTGGGGCCCGGAGTGATTTCCACGATTGACAAACACTGGGGTGCGATTACGTGTCAGTCATCAACACTCACAATTTTGATCGATTCTGGTCCGTTTCATGCAATATTACTCACCGTTTTGGGGTCTCATAGCAATTTCCACGATTGACGATCTCCGGGGTGCGTTTAGGTGTCGGTCATCAACACTCGCAGTTTTGGTTGATTCTGGATCGTTTCGTGGACTATTACTCACCGTTTTTGGGTCCCAAAGAGATTTCCATGGTTGTTGAACCCCAAGGTGTGCTTACATATTGGTCCTCAAGACTCGCAGTTTGGACCGGTTCTGGCCCGTTTCTTGGACTATTACTCACTGTTTTGGGGTGCCGGAGTGATTTCCATGATTGACGAATCCCGGGGTGCGTTTACGTGTCCGTCGTCAACCCTCGCAATTTTGGCCGATTCTGGTCCGTTTGATGCACTATTACTGACCGTTTTGGGCTCCCAGAGCGATTTTCGTGATTGACGATCCCAGGGTGCGTTTAAGTGTCGGTCATCAACAATGGCAGCTTGGGCCTATTCTGACCCGTTTCCTCGACTATTACTCTGTTTCGGGGTCCCGGAGTGATTTCCACGATTGACGAACACCGGGGTGCGTTTACGCGTCGGTCATCAACACTCACAGTTTTGGTCGATTCTGGCCCGTTTCGTGAACTATTCCTCACTGTTTTGGGCTCCCAAAGCGATTTCCAGGGTTGTTGAACCCCATGGTGTGCATTCGTGTTGGTCGTCAAGACTCGCAGTTTGTTCCGGTTTTGGCCCGTTTCTTGGACTATTACTCACTGTTTTGGGGTGCCGGAGTGATTTCCAGGATTGACGAACTGTGGGGTGCGTGTAAGTGTCCGTCGTTGACCCTCGCAATTTTGGCCGATTCTGGTCCGTTTGATGCACTATTACTCACCGTTTTGGGGGTCCTAGAGCGATTTTCACGATTGACGATCCCAGGGTGCGTTTACGTGTCGGTCATCAACAATGGCAGTTTGGGCCGATTCTGGCCCGTTTCTTGGACTATTACTATGTTTTGGGGTCCCGGAGTGATTTCCACGATTGACGAACACCGGGGTGCGTTTACGTGTCGGTCATCAACACTCCCAGTTTTGGTCGATTCTGGCCCGTTTCGTGAACTATTCCTCACCGTTTTGGGCTCCTAAAGCGATTTCCAGGGTTGTTGAACCCCAGGGTGTGCTTACGTGTTGGTCGTCAAGAATCGCAGTTTGGGCCGGTTCTGGCCCGTTTCATGGACTATTGCTCACAGTTTGGGGGTACCGGAGTGATTTCCAGGATTGACGAACCCGGGGGTGCGTTTAAGTGTCCGTCGTCAACACTCGCAATTTTGGCCGATTCTGGTCCGTTTGATACAATATTACTCACAGTTTTGGGGTCCCAGAGCGATTTTTATGATTGACGATCCCTAGGGTGCGTTTGCGTGTAGGTCATCAACAATGGCAGCTTGGGCCGATTCGGGCCCGTTTCTTAGACTATTACTCTGTTTTGGGGCCCCGGAGTGATTTCCACGATTGACAAACACTGGGGTGCGATTATGTGTCAGTCATCAACACTCGAAATTTTGATCGATTCTGGTCCATTTCATGCAATATTACTCACCGTTTTGGGGTCTCATAGCAATTTGCACGATGTACGAACACCGGGGTGCGTTTACGTGTCGGTCATCAACCCTCACAGTTTTGGTCGATTCTGGCCCGTTTCGTGAACTATTCCTCACTGTTTTGGGCTCCTAAAGGGATTTCCAGGGTTGTTGAACGCCAGGGTGTGCTTAGGTGTTGGTCGTCAAGAATCGCAGTTTGGGCGGTTCGGCCCGTTCTTGGACTATTGCTCACTGTTTGGGGGTGCCGGAGTGATTTCAAGGATTGACGAACCCCGGGGTGCGTTTAAGTGTCCATCGTCAACACTCGCAATTTTGGCCGATTCTGGTCCGTTTGATACAATATTACTCAAAGTTTTGGGGTCCCAGAGCGATTTTCATGATTGACGATCCCAGGGTGCGTTTACGTGTCGATCATCAACAATGGCAGCTTGGGCCTATTCTGACCTGTTTCCTGGACTATTACTTTGTTTCGGGGTCCCGGAGTGATTTCCACGATTGACGAACACCGGGGTGCGTTTACGCGTTGGTCATCAACACTCACAGTTTTGGTCGATTCTGGCCCGTTTCGTGAACTATTCCTCACCGTTTTGGGATCCCAAAGCGATTTCCAGGGTTGTTTAACCCCATGGTGTGCATACGTGTTGGTCGTCAAGACTCGCAGTTTGTTCCGGTTTTGGCCCGTTTCTTGGACTATTACTCACTGTTTTGGGGTGCCGGAGTGATTTCCAGGATTGACGAACTCCCGGGTGCGTTTAAGTGTCCGTCGTTGACCCTCGCAATTTTGGCCGATTCTGGTCCGTTTGATGCACTATTACTCACCGTTTTGGGGGTCCTAGAGCGATTTTCACGATTGACGATCCCAGGGTGCGTTTACGTGTCGGTTATCAACAATGGCAGTTTGGGCCGATTCGGGCCCGTTTCTTGGACTATTACTATGTTTTGGGGTCCCGGAGTGATTTCCATGATTGACGAACACCGGGGTGCGTTTACGTGTCGGTCATCAACACTCACAGTTTTGGTCGATTCTGGCCCGTTTCGTGAACTATTCCTCACCGTTTTGGGCTCCTAAAGCGATTTCCAGGGTTGTTGAACCCCAGGGTGTGCTTACGTGTTGGTCGTCAAGAATCGCAGTTTGGGCCGGTTCTGGCCCGTTTCTTGGACTATTGCTCACTGTTTGGGGGTACCGGAGTGATTTCCAGGATTGACGAACCCCGGGGCGCGTTTAAGTGTCCGTCGTTAACACTCGCAATTTTGGCCGATTTTGTTCCGTTTGATACAGTATTACTCACGGTTTTGGGGTCCCAGAGCGATTTTCATGATTGACGATCCCTAGGGTGCGTTTGCGTGTAGGTCATCAACAATGGCAGCTTGGGCCGATTCGGGCCCGTTTCTTAGACTATTACTCTGTTTTGGGGCCCCGGAGTGAATTCCACGATTGACAAACACTCGGGTGCGATTACGTGTCAGTCATCAACAATCACAATTTTGATCGATTCTGGTCCGTTTCATGCAATATTACTCACCGTTTGAGGGTCTCATAGCAATTTCCACGATTGACGATCTCCGGGGTGCGTTTACGTGTCGGTCATCAACACTCACAGTTTTGGTTGATTTTGGCTCGTTTCGTGGACTATTACTCACCGTTTTTGGGTCCCAAAGCGATTTCCATGGTTGTTGAACCCCAAGGTGTGCTTACATGTTGGTCCTCAAGACTCACAGTTTGGACCGGTTCTGGCCCGTTTCTTGGACTATTACTCACTGTTTTGGGGTGCCGGAGTGATTTCCATGATTGACGAATCCCGGGGTGCGTTTACGTGTCCGTCCGCAACACTCGCAATTTTGGCCGATTCTGGTCCGTTTGATGCACTATTACTGACCGTTTTGGGCTCCCAGAGCGATTTTCGTGATTGACGATCCCAGGGTGCGTTTACGTGTCGGTCATCAACAATGGCAGCTTGGGCCTATTCTGACCCGTTTCCTGGACTATTACTCTGTTTCGGGGTCCGGAGTGATTTCCACGATTGACGAACACCGGGGTGCGTTTACGCGTCGGTCATCAACACTCACAGTTTTGGTCGATTCTGGCCCGTTTCGTGAACTATTCCTCACTGTTTTGGGCTCCCAAAGCGATTTTGAGGGTTGTTGAACCCCATGGTGTGCATACGTGTTGGTCGTCAAGACTCGCAGTTTGTTCCGGTTTTGGCCCGTTTCTTGGACTATTACTGACTGATTTGGGGTGCCGGAGTGCTTTCCAGGATTAACGAACTCCGGGGTGCGTTTAAGTGTCCGTCGTTGACCCTCGCAATTTTGGCCGATTCTGGTCCGTTTGATGCACTATTACTCACCGTTTTGGGGGTCCTAGAGCGATTTTGACGATTGACGATCCCAGGGTGCGTTTACGTGTCGGTCATCAACAATGGTAGTTTGGGCCGATTCTGGCCCGTTTCTTGGACTATTACTATGTTTTGGGGTCCCGGAGTGATTTCCACGATTGACGAACACCGGGGTGTGTTTACGTGTCGGTCATCAACACTCACAGTTTTTGTCGATTCTGGCCCGTTTCGTGAACTATTCCTCACTGTTTTGGGCTCCTAAAGCGATTTCCAGGGTTGTTGAACCCCAGGGTGTGCTTGCGTGTTGGTCGTCAAGAATCGCAGTTTGGGCGGTTCCGGCCCGTTTCATGGACTATTGCTCACTGTTTGGTGGTGCCGGAGTGATTTCAAGGATTGACGAACCCCGGGGTGCGTTTAAGTGTCCATCGTCAACACTCGCAATTTTGGCCGATTCTGGTCCGTTTGATACAATATTACTCAAAGTTTTGGGGTCCTAGAGCGATTTTCATGATTGACGATCCCAGGGTGCGTTTACGTGTCGGTCATCAACAATGGCAGCTTGGGCCTATTCAGACCTGTTTCCTGGAATATTACTCTGTTTCGAGGTCCCGGAGTGATTTCCACGATTGACGAACACCGGGGTGCATTTACGCGTCGGTCATCAACACTCACAGTTTTGGTCGATTCTGGCCTGTTTCGTGAACTATTCTCACTGTTTTGGGCTCCCAAAGCGATTTCCAGGGTTGTTGAACCCCATGGTGTGCATACGTGTTGGTCGTCAAGACTCGCAGTTCGTTCCGGTTTTGGCCCGTTTCTTGGCCTATTACTCACTGTTTTGGGGTGCCGGAGTGATTTCCAGGATTGACGAGCTTCGGGGTGCGTTTAAGTGTCTGTCGTTGACCCTCGCAATTTTGGCTGATTCTGGTCCGTTTGATGCACTATTACTCATCGTTTTGGGGGCCCTAGAGCGATTTTCACGATTGACGATTCCAGGGTGCGTTTACGTGTCGGTCATCAACAATGGCAGTTTGGGCCGATTCGGGCCCGTTTCTTGGACTATTACTATGTTTTGGCGTCCCGGAGTGATTTCCACGATTGACGAACACCGGGGTGCGTTTACGTGTCGGTCATCAACACTCACAGTTTTGGTTGATTCTGGCTCGTTTCATGGACTATTCCTCACCGTTTTGGGCTCCTAAAGTGATTTCCAGGGTTGTTGAACCCCAGGGTGTGCTTACGTGTTGGTTGTCAAGAATCGCAGTTTGGGCCGCTTCTGGCCCGTTTCTTGGACTATTGCTCACTGTTTGGGGGTACCGGAGTGATTTCCAGGATTGACGAACCCCGGGGTGCGTTTAAGTGTCCGTCGTCAACACTCACAATTTTGGCCGATTCTGGTCCATTTGATGCACTATTACTGACCGTTTTGGGCTCCCAGAGCGATTTTCGTGATTGACGATCCCAGGGTGCGTTTACGTGTCGGTCATCAACAATGGCAGCTTGGGACTATTCTGACCCGTTTCCTGGACTATTAGTCTGTTTCTGGGTCCCGGAGTGATTTCCACGATTGTCGAACACCGGGGTGCGTTTACGCGTCGGTCATCAACACTCACAGTTTTGGTCGATTCTGGCCCGTTTCGTGAACTATTCCTCACTGTTCTGGGCTCCTAAAGCGATTTCCAGGGTTGTTGAACCCCAGGGTGTGCTTGCGTGTTGGTCGTCAAGAATCGCAGTTTGGGCCGGTTCTGGCCCGTTTCATGGACTATTGCTCACTGTTTGGGGGTGCCGGAGTGATTTCAAGGATTGACGATCCCAGGGTGCGTTTACGTGTCGGTCATCAACAATGGCAGCTTGGGCCTATTCTGACCTGTTTCCTGGAATATTACTCTGTTTCGGGGTCCCGGAGTGATTTCCACGATTGACGAACACCGGGGTGCGTTTACGCGTCGGTCATCAACACTCACAGTTTTGGTCGATTCTGGCCCGTTTCGTGAACTATTCTCACTGTTTTGGGCTCCCAAAGCGATTTCCAGGGTTGTTGAACCCCATGGTGTGCATACGTGTTGGTCGTCAAGCCTCGCAGTTTGTTCCGGTTTTGGCCCGTTTCTTGGCCTATTACTCACTGTTTTGGGGTGCCGGAGTGATTTCCAGGATTGACGAACTTCGGGGTGCGTTTAAGTGTCTGTCGTTGACCCTCGCAATTTTGGCTGATTCTGGTCCGTTTGATGCACTATTACTCATCGTTTTGGGGGTCCTAGAGTGATTTTCACGATTGACGATTCCAGGGTGCGTTTACGTGTCGGTCATCAACAATGGCAGTTTGGGCCGATTCGGGCCCGTTTCTTGGACTATTACTATGTTTTGGCTTCCGGAGTGATTTCCACGATTGACGAACACCGGGTGCGTTTACGTGTCGGTCATCAACACTCACAGTTTTGGTCGATTCTGGCCCGTTTCGTGAACTATTCCTCACCGTTTTGGGCTCCTAAAGCGATTTCCAGGGTTGTTGAACCCCAGGGTGTGCTTACGTGTTGGTTGTCAAGAATCGCAGTTTGGGCCGCTTCTGGCCCGTTTCTTGGACTATTGCTCACTGTTTGGGGGTACCGGAGTGATTTCCAGGATTGACGAACCCCGGGGTGCGTTTAAGTGTCCGTCGTCAACACTCGCAATTTTGGCCGATTCTGGTCCGTTTGATACAATATTACTCACAGTTTTGGGGTCCCAGAGCGATTTTCATGATTGACGATCCCTAGGGTGCGTTTGCGTGTAGGTCATCAACAATGGCAGCTTGGGCCGATTCGGGCCCGTTTCTTAGACTATTACTCTGTTTTGGGGCCCTGAGTGAATTCCACGATTGACAAACACTGGGGTGCGATTACGTGTCAGTCATCAACACTCACAATTTTGATCGATTCTGGTCCGTTTCATGCAATATTACTCACCGTTTTGGGGTCTCATAGCAATTTCCACGATTGACGATCTCCGGGGTGCGTTTACGTGTCGATCATCAACACTCACAGTTTTGGTTGATTCTGGCTCGTTTCGTGGACTATTACTCACCGTTTTTGGGTCCCAAAGCGATTTCCATGGTTGTTGAACCCCAAGTTGTGCTTACATGTTGGTCCTCAAGACTCGCAGTTTGGACCGGTTCTGGCCCGTTTCTTGGACTATTACTCACTGTTTTGGGGTGCCGGAGTGATTTCCATGATTGACGAATCTCGGGATGCGTTTACGTGTCCGTCATCAACACTCGCAATTTTGGCCGATTCTGGTCCATTTGATGCACTATTACTGACCGTTTTGGGCTCCCAGAGCGATTTTCGTGATTGACGATCCTAGGGTGCGTTTACGTGTCGGTCATCAACAATGGCAGCTTGGGCCTATTCTGACCCGTTTCCTGGACTATTAGTCTGTTTCTGGGTCCCGGAGTGATTTCCACGATTGTCGAACACCGGGGTGCGTTTACGCGTCGGTCATCAACACTCACAGTTTTGGTCGATTCTGGCCCGTTTCGTGAACTATTCCTCACTGTTCTGGGCTCCTAAAGCGATTTCCAGGGTTGTTGAACCCCAGGGTGTGCTTGCGTGTTGGTCGTCAAGAATCGCAGTTTGGGCCGGTTCTGGCCCGTTTCATGGACTATTGCTCACTGTTTGGGAGTGCGGAGTGATTTCAAGGATTAGCGATCCTGTGGTGCGTTTACGTGTCGGTCATCAACAATGGCAGCTTGGGCCTATTCTGACCTGTTTCCTGGAATATTACTCTGTTTCGGGGTCCCGGAGTGATTTCCACGATTGACGAACACCGGGGTGCGTTTACGCGTCGGTCATCAACACTCACAGTTTTGGTCGATTCTGGCCCGTTTCGTGAACTATTCTCACTGTTTGGGGCTCCCAAAGCGATTTCCAGGGTTGTTGAACCCCATGGTGTGCATACGTGTTGGTCGTCAAGCCTCGCAGTTTGTTCGTGTAGCGTCGCGAGCCTCGCCGCCCGCACCTGATCGGCGCCGACGAAGCGCACCTTGAGGGAGTCCCATACCTCCTTCACGATGGGTTTCCTCGCCACTTGCATCAGCATCTCCTTCGTCAGCACGCCCAGCATCGCCACCCGCACCGTCTTGCTCTTGCCAGCGTCGACCGCTGCGCCCTCCGCCGGCGCCACCGCACACCACAGTCCCTGGGCATCAAGGATCGCCTCAACCTTGATGGCCGAGGACGTGTAGTTCGCCGGCATTAATGGCGGCACCTGCAGCACATCGCGCCGCCACCACCGTACGGGACGAGTGACATGCCCGCCGCCGATCACCTCGCAAAGTGGCCTTGATGCAATTGTTGGCTCCGAACCCTAAGACCTAGCTTGTCGGAGTCCTCCCTCACGCTCTCTCTACACACTTCACTCTGGCTCGAACCAAAGAGGAAGAAGAAGGGGACACGAGAGCTTTTTCGGCGCTCGAACGCCTGCCGCACGAACAACTTATTTTTTTCTCTCCCGAGCACGAACTCGACGCCACAACCATTACAACAATCACCGCACTGGTTTTATACCCAGAGCGGGCGCCAGGGCACGCATCCACGCCCCGTCTACCTCGTGCGCCCGCTCCGCTCGTGCCAACGACGCGCTCCGCCGCACGCACTCCACGGCGGGCCTCCAACAGATCGACCATGAGCACCCCGCGCGGCTCGCGAACGGCCTGGAACTGCACCTACGCATTGAGTCCACGCACACACGCGCACCGGTGCTACACGCACACACACAACGCAACCCGCCGTGCACCGGTGCACACCCACACGCACACCGACACGTCTTGGCCAACGCCGTGGCTTATTTGGCCACCAACCGATCGATTTTCTCTATCTTAGTAGCAGATGCAAGTTTGGAGATGGATTTACACCAAAACAAAGTCTGGAGAGGCATCAACACATCTGACGTGATTCACGATAGTAGTAATTAGGATATAACTCCCCATGTATGGGAGGGAGGACGAATTAGTAGGAAGCACATCAAATCAAATCGTACTCCCCAATCAATAAATGCGGAAGGAGTACTCCCCAATCAATAGTAGTAATTAGGAAGGAGTTCAAAAGGCATCACTCATATGGCAAGGAAGTAATCCCGCAGGATTCCAATCGACTCCTTCGATTCTCCTGTCTTCCACCTGAAACCACGCGCTCCTTCAATCTCGCTGGAACCAGCGCCTCCACCATTTAATCCACGCCATGCATTCGCCATCCATTACTCCCTCTCCCTCTCTTCTTGTAGCAGGATCCGTGTGCTGCAATCCAACCTCCTTCGATCCATCGGTTGTCCTCTCCTCTCGCGCGCCTCACGCGGATCGCCCTCCCATCCTACGTCTCCCCGCGTTCCCCGCTCGCCCATTGCTGGCCCCGCTGCCCGCCCGCCTCTATAAATGTCCGCCCCACACATCGCCCCTCCTTCCTCCTCGAGCCACGCCTCACATCATCTACAAAGTACATCGGGCGTCCACCAGCTGAAGCTTGTGCTCCACCGTTTCCGTGATGCGATGTCCGGCTAGCATGGTACTGGGACATGGTCCAGTGTTGATCAGATCATGGCAGCGGTAGATGCTCTGTCGATGATCAGATCGGCCGGGTGCGCAGCAGGATCGGTTTGGCCATGTCGTGTCCATGCGAAGCGACTCTGCCTTGGACGATCTGCGGGCCGAATGAAGCGCTGGACGGATGTATCCCCCTGGGCAAGCTCAACAAGGTCATCAGGCACTTGGGGATTGACAAGACGCAGGTGCTTGCAGTTCAGTTTTTCGTTTATTTCTGAAAATTTAACTAGATGAAAGAAGAAGTGGACCGTGTCCAATTTTGTTTTCTCGCACTGATTTACGAGTGTATTGTGGGCTGATTGCAGCATTGAGACTAAGATCACTAGTCCAAATTTCCATTTGTGTTATATTGTTATTTCTGCGTTTCTTTTTTAATCAATTTTGGTCCTAGGACATTATGCGAGTCACTTGACAATTTTCCTTCTAAAGTAAATCTCGAGTACTATGCTAAATTGACATGTCAATTCAAAGCCACTTACTTTCTCATGACTAAATTTCTTGTTTTCTTCTAAATCATTTATCTACTACATTTGTTTAAAGGTTTAAACACTACAGTTTTGTGCAAGCGGCACACTATTAGCTACTTCACCAGAATGATACGGTGGTTTGAACTGTAGAATTGTGTGTATTTACACTGAATCGAACTTCTCTTCAGAGAGGTAGATTAATTACAGCTTTCAACTCCCAAGTGCCTTGCTTGTCATTTAAGATAGGTCAGAAAATGTTTACTCAAATATTTAGACAAGAACTCTTGGCAGAACAGAACTTTACTATAACTCATATTCTACTTATCTATATATGTTGTAATGTTTAATCTTCCAGCTTTGCTCTTCTCTTCTCACATACATGACCTATTTGGTTTGTGTTTCATACCTTCTATTATGTGTGTGCAGATGGCTGATAGGATCCTCGCGATGTGATCAACATCATCATATGATTTCACAAAGTATATTTGTCGCACTGTACTAGTGGAAATATGATGTTGAGTGCTGTTGTCCGCAGCTGCTGCCTCGCACTTTTCCAATTTGTCTTGCTTGTAAGTTTGGTCTGACCACTCTTCTCTATAATATTACCCCTTTCTCATGTAATCTTTCTAAGGAAATCTTCGCATGGAGCCACTCAAACAGATAACTATTTTTTTGGGGGTGAAATGTAGGCATGCATATGATTCTAGCAGCCGTGGAGGCTTGAGATAGGACCAAAATCGCTGGGCCACAACAAAATGTCGCATTTTGGGCTATGATCTTGTCTTCATTTTAGAAGATACAAATGAGAAAAATAAATCAAAGGCTAGTGCAAAAATCTTGTATACATCACCACCTGGCCGATGCTCCCTTTCATTAGTAAAGATGCTTTGCTATGACTAGTTTTGTTTTTTGAACAATAGTTATTTTGATTTCATTTGGGTTTCTTTGCTCATCTTTAAAGCTACAAAAGGTGGGCATATTTAACCATATATCCATTTGAGTGTCCTTCTGACCTTATATATGCAAAACATAAATATTTGATTCTCACCATTTGAAAATTGGACAATTTTTTTGTATAACATTGATGTAAGTTAATTATTGAGAGGAAAAAAAAAACGATGCATGCATATGGTCCTTTCGCCTTGCCATTATTTTCCAAAGGACCTTAAGCCTGACACAATTATCGTAACTACAGTAGAGCTACCGCATTAGTTTTGGTACAAGCTTTTGTTAGATGATAGAAAATCTACTGGTGAATCATGTCCAGTTGCTCACGTTCACCAAATTTCAGAACATGCAAAACATGATGTAGTATATTTACAAAACAGAGCATTCATCATCGCTTTGTGGGCGCTTTAGGTACCCTATTTGTTTTGAACATGACAGCGTATAAAAAGGGGATTGGCTTGAGATGAACCTTTTGAATCAAAAGTTGATATACCTTGAGCCTAAAATGTTTTTTTTTGTTTTTTGTTGCCCACTTGTAGCTAGAGACGTACTAGGACCTTGCTGTCAAAAAATTGTACTTTTCGTTTCATGATAGGACACACATAATTTATTCAGAAATCTGTACGTTTTAACTTAGTTGATTGATCTTACATGTTTGTACCATCTTTCTCTTTGCTCATGTATTCTTGCTTCCTGATAGTTTCAACATATGGTAGCATACAGTATTTTGCTTTGATTCACCAGTACAATTAAGATTTTGGTGGTCTCGGCTTACCTGTGTACTTTTTGTTGCAGCTGATCAGACAACTCCTCTCTTTCTCTTGGAATCTCTTGCATCTCTTGTTTCTCTCAATGATCCACATGAGTAGGTATTGTTGCATGCTCAGCTAACTAGGAAGCCTATTAATTTTCATGCACAATTGTTATGTTGACCAAATAATTCCCATCATAGCTAATCTCAAAGTTGACTATCTCATGTAGCTATTGCCCATCCTGGTCAGCTCGCACGCCTCACCGTTTCACGCGACATGTTGGCACCTCCCACTGCACATGCTTCTTGCTGAAACTACACTGGCTTAGTACGACTCTTAGGTACACACCTCATGGTAGAATGATTATTTTTATTTCAATTGATTATCATTGCTCATTTTCAATCCCCATAAACATGGGGTTTTTGTTACTTATTATCATTTGAGTCTCCTTACTCATCTTGTATGTGCATATCCTAAATATTTAATTCACACTTTTTGAAAGCTTCTATAGTTCTTATAACATTGATTAAGTCAAGTGCTGGGATTAAAACAAGAAATTTAGACCCATATTGTCTTCTTCTTCTGCCATTTAGTCGTATAGTCTTGACTGCAAGTTTTTATTCTTGTACATGAGCATACCATACCACAAGAGTATGTTCATCGGTTCGTACTCAATTTTTGTATTTGCCATGTTAGAAATTTTTTCGAGGCAACAACCAGGCAGGGTATGCATTGTTGATGATGCCTTTGACCTCTTTCCGGTGCTCAGCTACAGCTAGCTGCTTGTCCTAGTCTAGACTAAGAGGAGGCTCCTGCTGCAATGGTTTCACGTTGGCAAACTGTATTGGCGTTTCAGATTGGTAGATGCTTCTGCAAACTAGCAGCATGGATTGGTAGATGCTAATGCAATACTAACCTGATTATATTGGTAGTTGGGGCTCGCAAATAAGAGAACCGTTTGCTATGATTTCCCAATCTGAATGTGCCGACAGATTTTCTGACAACTGAGGGCCAGTATATATCTTACAAAAAAGTCACATTAATTATCAACATATTAGGGCCATTAAAAATTCTTTGGGATAACTTCAATTATATAAGAGATTTTAACCACATAAAGAATATAATACAATGTCATCAAGACAATGGTATGTTCATCTTATCAATCAAATGTGCCAATTTTTAAATAATGTACATTATTTGGTACATCTATCGCATCGCAAGGAGTGAATGTTTTGCTTGGTAGTTTCTTTAGACATGTGCACTGAAGAAATAAGGAAAGTCCTCATGTTCCAAATTATGTTTAGGCTGATTTTTTTTACAACCATCATCCGGTTCCAAAAGAAAAAAAAATAGAACGCTATGCATGCAAAGAAAATAGCATTGGAAATTTTAACAGCTAGTACTATTTTAGTTATGTTGCTTGTATTTGCACATCACCATAATGTGGCATATGAATCTGGCACTTGCCGGGCTTTCCTGTTGATTGATCCTCTACTTCATGCTTGATGACCCGTCAGACACATGTGAGGCTGCTTGAACAACCATAAAAGGAGTTGACCTGATCAACTTCATTTGTTGTTTAATGAACTTGGGCAGAATATACCATATTCTTGTTTCTCTCTCTCTCTCTTTATTATCTATATCTTTTGTTGTCTCAAGAGTCATTGTAAACATAATTGTTTGGAAGGTCTGTTTACAAAGGCTTATTCTTAATGACCCACTCAAGAAGGATCATCGCTCGTTCATATTCTGCAATTTCTATAGACCAACATGTTAAATCTCGGTAAAAAAACCCTGCAAAATGCAAAGTTGTACTTGATAGATTAGAAAATTTAGCCATCTGAAGGTATTTTGATGGACAATAGGCATGTAGCTAGACATAGATAAGATATATATGTATATACCAGTACCCATTATTCCTATTAGTATTTGTTAATTTCATAAACCCCAAAACTATCTATGTATGTTGGGTTGTTTGTCTAAGGTAACATCATTTTTCAAGATAGTTTTGGGATTTTTACATGAAGCACTCTCTTACTATGAGAGGAATTTAGGGTTAGAGCGTTTGAACTGTAAAAATTGTATATCTTGCTACCATAATTTAATTGCAGATTTACACAGTAAACTCCACCGTAAAACTGTAAATATACTAGTGTAATTCAACTTATTTACACTGCAATTCTACTGTAATTTACAATGTAAATCTTTCATAGTAAATATTTTATTCACACTGTAATTTAGTGTAATTCTACCGTAAATTACAGTGCAAAGAAATCTAATGTAATTACTGCAACTCTACTCTAAATTACATTGTAAATCTTAAGTAGTAAATACTGTATATGCGATGTGTTTAAACTATAATGTTGGTGTAATTACAAATTAGAAACACAAAAACAGTGTAAATTTTGCTTCTCGTTTTCTCAGAGCGGCCCTTGTCTCTCTTCCTTTCAACTTCTTGCGGAGAGATCGGTGAGATAGAGAGGGAGCGGCAGGCCATTTCTTGCGATCTGAGCTCTCATAAAGCAAAGGCATACATGGGTTCGGTACAAACTACTAGGAGAGATACAAGGAGATAAGGGAGAAAAGAGTTACAAAGATAAACAACAACTACATCTCCTTAACTACCTAAACTTGGACGCTAAGCTCTCCTGGATCGACGTGACATGTTTTTTTAACACAACACAGATGAAAGCGTTCATATACACGTACATATACTCAACCCTATGAACGCATTACGAGAGAGAGAGAGAGAGAGAGGTCAGGGAGAGTGAGATGGGGCTCCTTCCTATTGACCGCCTTTGCGAATGCCCTCTCGCAAAGAACCGCTGTCCCCGCCTGCCGTCCGTTAGCTACTTTATTTTGCCGAGAGGGCTGTCGACACTCGGCAAACTCTTTGCCAGTGTCCGTGTTTTGGCTCTCGGCAAATTCCTGTTTGCCTGAGAGGTGTACGCGGGTGGCCTTTGCCGAGGCAACTCTCGGCAAAGGCTTTGCCGGCGGTTATTGGCCATTTGCCGAGTGTGCGTGGCACTCGGGGTACATTGATATTCCAGTAGTGAAGGACTCAAGCCCATCATGACACAACATGCTGCCATTCAGCTAAAGTCATCATGATGCTTACTTGTGGACTTTGGGCGAAGTAGATAACTAAATAGTATGTCTGCTGGGTGGTCATGTTATTTGATCTTTAAGAAACCTAAGGCTACCTTGTTTACAATGTAATTTTCATTTTTCATCCCCAATTATATTTAGATGTTTACCCATTCTTTCAATTTCAGCATCAGGATGCATAAACATTCCTTTTGGCTTTAATTGGGTCTATTATGTTAAATCCCGTAAACGATGTAATAGTGGCATGCATCATATCACGAAATTCTTAATGATGCCGCATCTAGCATGACATGGCATATAGTGGCATGCCGTGAGTCTCATCCATCTATCGCTTACAATATGTTATTTTATTTGCATCTGTCTCTGTTGTAATTTCAATTATAACTGGAAGACATGAGGGCTCTTGGTTGTGCCCTCTTATGCCTTTGAATGTATCACCTTAATCCTCTCTGCATTGCACATTTATTATTTTCGAGTTTTTTTACTTAGAAATTGTTGAATGAATGTCCATTTCTGTTATGCAGAGGAATCCCTGGTTATTAGATCCCTCGTTGTTACTGAAGGATCAATATGTGTGTGCATTGAGAACCTACATCAGTTTGGTTGCTTTCCCGATGATTCACATCCGCCATATTTCTCTCTCGATGAATGTTGTTCTATCAACAGTATTAAAGAAGTGGTAAGTTGTATTTGACTTCTAAGATTTCCAATCAATCTAGGTTACTTTGCATTGCAATGATATTCTTTTCATAAAATAGTAGTTTGCTCTCAAAAAGGGGATATTTATTTTATCCTTGTCTATTGTGGAATATGCACAAGTGTGGCTCTATGTATTCTCACACACAGTGTTGACCCTGTCTCTAAACTTGTATTTTTATTGTACGAAGTACTTATCATCTTATCATACTACGTATTTCTAAATGGCAATCCCTCTTATCTTCTTGGGCTGTGATTTAATATGAGCTAAATGTATTGCTTCATCATACTGAAAGAGTTGATACCATTTTGTTCACATTTCTAATTTTTCCTACTGCATTTCCTATACTTTAGGTTGTGGATCAGCGTGACAAGGAATGCTTGACGTTGATTTTGCACAAACACGTAAACGAAGGAAGTTCACAGCAGCACTAGAAATTCGCAGAACAAGCAAGCAGATGAAACTTACACACTACATACATGGAAGCTGAAGTGGTTTGTCGAAGAAACTCTTTTGAAGTTCATTTCTGTACTTAAGGCTCTTTACTCTCGAGCGGTTTCTTCACCATTACCTGTAAAGTGTATATCTTCATTCATTTGTTTGGGGGTTGTATTTAGCTGTTGATGTGTACAGTTTGTCCATTAGCTCTGTAGGTGGTGCACACCACACTTGGAGAGCATAATTTCCGAATCCTTAAGTGCATCGTCGAACAGTGGCTTGCCATTCAAAATAAAGACTTTTGAAACCGGAAGGTTTAGGGGAAAGATGCGCTAAGTTGCATTTAGTTTTTTTTGGAGAGAGAAACAGCTGCATTCACTTCATTATATTGACAGCAATAATACACCACCACCGTCCACTGGTTGCACCTCATGTGGTTGCTGAACCGTGCATACAAGATGATGTGACACAACAAGCAGGAGACGTAATGCATCAACGAGCGTTGCGTTGGTGAGCAAATTTATGTAGCACAGCTGCATGCAAGCAATTGCAGCTTGTTTAACATCAATACTGAGAGAGAGAGAGAGAGAGAGAGAGAGAGAGAGAGAGAGAGAGAGAGAGAGAGAGAGAGAGAGAGAGAGAGAGAGAGAGAGAGAGAGAGAGAGAGAGAGAGAGAGAGAGAGAGAGAGAGAGAGAGAGAGAGACTGAGAGAGAGAGAGAGAGAGAGAGAGAGAGAGAGAGAGAGAGAGAGAGAGAGAGAGAGAGAGACTCGCAGTTTGTTCCGGTTTTGGCCCGTTTCTTGGACTATTACTGACTGATTTGGGGTGCCGGAGTGCTTTCCAGGATTAACGAACTCCGGGGTGCGTTTAAGTGTCCGTCGTTGACCCTCGCAATTTTGGCCGATTCTGGTCCGTTTGATGCACTATTACTCACCGTTTTGGGGGTCCTAGAGCGATTTTGACGATTGACGATCCCAGGGTGCGTTTACGTGTCGGTCATCAACAATGGTAGTTTGGGCCGATTCTGGCCCGTTTCTTGGACTATTACTATGTTTTGGGGTCCCGGAGTGATTTCCACGATTGACGAGCACCGGGGTGTGTTTACGTGTCGGTCATCAACACTCACAGTTTTTGTCGATTCTGGCCCGTTTCGTGAACTATTCCTCACTGTTTTGGGCTCCTAAAGCGATTTCCAGGGTTGTTGAACCCCAGGGTGTGCTTGCGTGTTGGTCGTCAAGAATCGCAGTTTGGGCCGGTTCTGGCCCGTTTCATGGACTATTGCTCACTGTTTGGTGGTGCCGGAGTGATTTCAAGGATTGACGAACCCCGGGGTGCGTTTAAGTGTCCATCGTCAACACTCGCAATTTTGGCCGATTCTGGTCCGTTTGATACAATATTACTCAAAGTTTTGGGGTCCCAGAGCGATTTTCATGATTGACGATCCCAGGGTGCGTTTACGTGTCGGTCATCAACAATGGCAGCTTGGGCCTATTCAGACCTGTTTCCTGGAATATTACTCTGTTTCGAGGTCCCGGAGTGATTTCCACGATTGACGAACACCGGGGTGCATTTACGCGTCGGTCATCAACACTCACAGTTTTGGTCGATTCTGGCCTGTTTCGTGAACTATTCTCACTGTTTTGGGCTCCCAAAGCGATTTCCAGGGTTGTTGAACCCCATGGTGTGCATACGTGTTGGTCGTCAAGACTCGCAGTTCGTTCCGGTTTTGGCCCGTTTCTTGGCCTATTACTCACTGTTTTGGGGTGCGGAGTGATTTCCGGATTGACGAGCTTGAGTGCGTTTAAGTGTCTATCGTTGACCCTCGCAATTTTGGCTGATTCTGGTCCGTTTGATGCACTATTACTCATCGTTTTGGGGGCCCTAGAGCGATTTTCACGATTGACGATTCCAGGGTGCGTTTACGTGTCGGTCATCAACAATGGCAGTTTGGGCCGATTCGGGCCCGTTTCTTGGACTATTACTATGTTTTGGCGTCCCGGAGTGATTTCCACGATTGACGAACACCGGGGTGCGTTTACGTGTCGGTCATCAACACTCACAGTTTTGGTTGATTCTGGCTCGTTTCATGGACTATTCCTCACCGTTTTGGGCTCCTAAAGTGATTTCGTGGTTGTTGAACCCGTGGTGTGCTTACGTGTTGGTTGTCAAGAATCGCAGTTTGGCCGCTTCGGCCCGTTTCTTGACTATTGCTCACTGTTTGGGGTACGGAGTGATTTCAGGATTGACGAACCCGGGGTGCGTTTAAGTGTCCGTCGTCAACACTCACAATTTTGGCGATTCTGGTCCATTTGATGCACTATTATCGACCGCTTTGGGCTCCCGGGCGATTTTCGTGATTGACGATCCAGGTGCGTTTACGTGTCGGTCATCAACAATGGCAGCTTGGGACTATTCTGACCCGCTTCTGGACTATTAGTCTTTTCGGGTCCCGGAGTGATTTCCACGATTGTCGAACACCGGGTGCGCGACGTTCTGCGTCGGTCATCAACACTCACAGTTTTGGTCGATTCTGGCCTGTTTCTGAACTATTCCTCACTGTTCGGGCTCCTAAAGCGATTTCGTGGTTGTTGAACCCGGGTGTGCTTGCGTGTTGGTCGTCAAGAATCGCAGTTTGGGCGGTTCGGCCCGCTTCATGGACTATTGCTCACTGTTTGGGGGTGCCGGAGTGATTTCAAGGATTGACGATCCCAGGGTGCGTTTACGTGTCGGTCATCAACAATGGCAGCTTGGGCCTATTCTGACCTGTTTCACGGAATATTACTCTGTTTTGGGGTCCGGAGTGATTTCCACGATTGGCGAATACCGGGGAGTGCGTTTACGCGTCGGTCATCAACACTCACAGTTTTGGTCGATTCTGGCCCGTTTCGTGAACTATTCTCACTGTTTTGGGCTCCCAAAGCGATTTCGTGGTTGTTGAACCCCATGGTGTGCATACGTGTTGGTCGTCAAGCCTCGCAGTTTGTTCCGGTTTTGGCCCGTTTCTTGGCCTATTACTCACTGTTTTGGGGTGCCGGAGTGATTTCCAGGATTGACGAACTTCGGGGTGCGTTTAAGTGTCTGTCGTTGACCCTCGCAATTTTGGCTGATTCTGGTCCGTTTGATGCACTATTACTCATCGTTTTGGGGGTCCTAGAGTGATTTTCACGATTGACGATTCCAGGGTGCGTTTACGTGTCGGTCATCAACAATGGCAGTTTGGGCCGATTCGGGCCCGTTTCTTGGACTATTACTATGTTTTGGCGTCCCGGAGTGATTTCCACGATTGACGAACACCGGGGTGCGTTTACGTGTCGGTCATCAACACTCACAGTTTTGGTCGATTCTGGCCCGTTTCGTGAACTATTCCTCACCGTTTTGGGCTCCTAAAGCGATTTCCAGGGTTGTTGAACCCCAGGGTGTGCTTACGTGTTGGTTGTCAAGAATCGTAGTTTGGGCCGCTTCTGGCCCGTTTCTTGGACTATTGCTCACTATTTGGGGGTACCGGAGTGATTTCCAGGATTGACGAACCCCGGGGTGCGTTTAAGTGTCCGTCGTCAACACTCGCAATTTTGGCCGATTCTGGTCCGTTTGATACAATATTACTCACAGTTTTGGGGTCCCAGAGCGATTTTCATGATTGACAATCCCTAGGGTGCGTTTGCGTGTAGGTCATCAACAATGGCAGCTTGGGCCGATTCGGGCCCGTTTCTTAGACTATTACTCTGTTTTGGGGCCCCTGAGTGAATTCCACGATTGACAAACACTGGGGTGCGATTACGTGTCAGTCATCAACACTCACAATTTTGATCGATTCTGGTCCGTTTCATGCAATATTACTCACCGTTTTGGGGTCTCATAGCAATTTCCACGATTGACGATCTCCGGGGTGCGTTTACGTGTCGATCATCAACACTCACAGTTTTGGTTGATTCTGGCTCGTTTCGTGGACTATTACTCACCGTTTTTGGGTCCCAAAGCGATTTCCATGGTTGTTGAACCCCAAGTTGTGCTTACATGTTGGTCCTCAAGACTCGCAGTTTGGACGGTTCTGGCCCGTTCTTGGACTATTACTCACTGTTTTGGGGTGCGGAGTGATTTCCATGATTGGCGAATCTCGGGATGCGTTTACGTGTCCGTCATCAACACTCGCAATTTTGGCGATTCTGGTCCATTTGATGCACTATTATCGACCGCTTTGGGCTCCCGAGCGATTTTCGTGATTGACGATCCTAGGGTGCGTTTACGTGTCGGTCATCAACAATGGCAGCTTGGGCCTATTCTGACCCGTTTCCTGGACTATTAGTCTGTTTCTGGGTCCCGGAGTGATTTCCACGATTGTCGAACACCGGGTGCGACGCGCGTCGGTCATCAACACTCACAGTTTTGGTCGATTCGGCCCGTTTCGTGAACTATTCCTCACTGTTCGGGCTCCTAAAGCGATTTCCAGGGTTGTTGAACCCCAGGGTGTGCTTGCGTGTTGGTCGTCAAGAATTGCAGTTTGGGCCGGTTCTGGCCCGTTTCATGGACTATTGCTCACTGTTTGGGAGTGCCGGAGTGATTTCAAGGATTGACGATCCCAGGGTGCGTTTACGTGTCGGTCATCAACAATGGCAGCTTGGGCCTATTCTGACCTGTTTCCTGGAATATTACTCTGTTTCGGGGTCCCGGAGTGATTTCCACGATTGACGAACACCGGGGTGCGTTTACGCGTCGGTCATCAACACTCACAGTTTTGGTCGATTCTGGCCCGTTTCGTGAACTATTCTCACTGTTTTGGGCTCCCAAAGCGATTTCCAGGGTTGTTGAACCCCATGGTGTGCATACGTGTTGGTCGTCAAGCCTCGCAGTTTGTTCGTGTAGCGTCGCGAGCCTCGCCGCCCGCACCTGATCGGCGCCGACGAAGCGCACCTTGAGGGAGTCCCATACCTCCTTCACGATGGGTTTCTCGCCACTTGCATCAGCATCTCCTTCACAAGACGCCCAGCATCGCCACCGCACCGTCTTGCTCTTGCCAGCGTCGACCGCTGCGCCCTCCGCCGGCGCCACCGCACACCACAGTCCACAGGCATCAAGGATCGCCTCAACCTTGATGGCCGAGGACGTAGTTCGCCGGCATTAATGGCGGCACCTGCAGCACATCGCGCCGCCACCACCGTGACGGGACGAGTGACATGCCGCCGCCGATCACCTCGCAAAGTGGCTTTGATGCAATTGTTGGCTCCGAACCCTAAGACCTAGCTTGTCGGAGTCCTCCCTCACGCTCTCTCTGCACACTTCACTCTGGCTCGAACCAAAGAGGAAGAAGAAGGGGACACGAGCTTTTTCGGCCTTCGAGCGCTGCCGCACGAACAACTTATTTTTTCTCTCCGAGCACGAACTCGACGCCACAACCATTACAACAATCACCGCGACTGGTTTTATACCCAGAGCGGGCGCCAGGCACGATCCACGCCCGTCTACCTCGTGCGCCCGCTCCGCTCGTGCCGACGCGCTCCGCCAAGACGCACTCCACGGCGGGCCTCCAACAGATCGACCATGAGCACCCAGCTGCTCGCGAACGGCCTGGAACTGCACCCACGCATTGAGTCCACGCACACACGCGCACCCGGTGCTACACACGCACACACACAACGCAACCCGCCGTGCACCCGTGCACACCCACACGCACACCGACACGTCTTGGCCACCGCGTGGGCTTATTTGGCCACCAACCGATCGATTTTCTCTATCTTAGTAGCAGATGCAAGTTTGGAGATGGATTTACACCAAAACAAAGTCTGGAGAGGGATCAACACATCTGACGTGATTCACGATAGTAGTAATTAGGATATAACTCCCCATGTATGGGAGGGAGGACGAATTAGTAGGAAGCACATCAAATCAAATCGTACTCCCCAATCAATCGTACGGGAAGGAGTACTCCCCAATCAATAGTAGTAATTAGGAAGGAGTTCAAAAGGCATCACTCATATGGCAAGGAAGTAATCCCGCAGGATTCCAATCGACTCCTTCGATTCTCCTGTCTTCCACCTGAAACCACGCGCTCCTTCAATCTCGCTGGAACCAGCGCCTCCACCATTTAATCCACGCCATGCATTCGCCATCCATTACTCCCTCTCCCTCTCTTCTTGTAGCAGGATCCGTGTGCTGCAATCCAACCTCCTTCGATCCATCGGTTGTCCTCTCCTCTCGCGCGCCTCACGCGGATCGCCCTCCCATCCTACGTCTCCCCGCGTTCCCCTCTCGCCCATTGCTGGCCCCGCTGCCCGCCCGCCTCTATAAATGTCCGCCCCACACATCGCCCCTCCTTCCTCCTCGAGCCACGCCTCACATCATCTACAAAGTACATCGGGCGTCCACCAGCTGAAGCTTGTGCTCCACCGTTTCCGTGATGCGATGCCCGGCTAGCATGGTACTGGGACATGGTCCAGTGTTGATCAGATCATGGCAGCGGTAGATGCTCTGTCGATGATCAGATCGGCCGGGTGCGCAGCAGGATCGGTTTGGCCATGTCGTGTCCATGCGAAGCGAATCTGCCTTGGACGATCTGCGGGCCGAATGAAGCGCTGGACGGATGTATCCCCCTGGGCAAGCTCAACAAGGTCATCAGGCACTTGGGGATTGACAAGACGCAGGTGCTTGCAGTTCAGTTTTTCGTTTATTTCTGAAAATTTAACTAGATGAAAGAAGAAGTGGACCGTGTCCAATTTTGTTTTCTCGCACTGATTCTGAGTGTATTGTGGGCTGATTGCAGCATTGAGACTAAGATCACTAGTCCAAATTTCCATTTGTGTTATATTGTTATTTCTGCGTTTCTTTTTAATCAATTTTGGTCCTAGGACATTATGCGAGTCACTTGACAATTTTCCTTCTAAAGTAAATCTCGAGTACTATGCTAAATTGACATGTCAATTCAAAGCCACTTACTTTCTCATGACTAAATTTCTTGTTTTCTTCTAAATCATTTATCTACTACATTTGTTTAAAGGTTTAAACACTACAGTTTTGTCTGAAGCGGCACACTATTAGCTACTTCACCAGAATGATACGGTGGCTTGAACTGTAGAATTGTGTGTATTTACACTGAATCGAACTTCTCTTCAGAGAGGTAGATTAATTACAGCTTTCAACTCCCAAGTGCCTTGCTTGTCATTTAAGATAGGTCAGAAAATGTTTACTCAAATATTTAGACAAGAAGTCTTGGCAGAACAGAACTTTACTATAACTCATATTCTACTTATCTATATATGATGTAATGTTTAATCTTCCAGCTTTGCTCTTCTCTTCTCACATACATGACCTATTTGGTTTGTGTTTCATACCTTCTATTATGTGTGTGCAGATGGCTGGTAGGATCCTCGCGATGTGATCAACATCATCATATGATTTCACAAAGTATATTTGTCGCACTGTACTAGTGGAAATATGATGTTGAGTGCTGTTGTCCGCAGCTGCTGCCTCGCACTTTTCCAATTTGTCTTACTTGTAAGTTTGGTCTGACCACTCTTCTCTATAATATTACCCCTTTCTCATGTAATCTTTCTAAGGAAATCTTCGCATGGAGCCACTCAAACAGACAACTATTTTTTTGAGGGTGAAATGTAGGCATGCATATGATTCTACCAGCCGTGGAGGCTTGAGATAGGACCAAAATCGCTGGGCCACAACAAAATGTCGCATTTTGGGCTATGATCTTGTCTTCATTTTAGAAGATACAAATGAGAAAAATAAATCAAAGGCTAGTGCAAAAATCTTGTATACATCACCACCTGGCCGATGCTCCCTTTCATTAGTAAAGATGCTTTGCTATGACTAGTTTTGTTTTTTGAACAATAGTTATTTTGATTTCATTTGGGTTTCTTTGCTCATCTTTAAAGCTACAAAAGGTGGGCATATTTAACCATATATCCATTTGAGTGTCCTTCTGACCTTATATATGCAAAACATAAATATTTGATTCTCACCATTTGAAAATTGGACAATTTTTTCGTATAACATTGATGTAAGTTAATTATTGAGAGGAAAAGAAAAACGATGCATGCATATGGTCCTTTCGCCTTGCCATTATTTTCCAAAGGACCTTAAGCCCGACACAATTATCGTAATTACAGTAGAGCTACCGCATTAGTTTTGGTACAAGCTTTTGTTAGATGATAGAAAATCTACTGGTGAATCATGTCCAGTTGCTCACGCTCACCAAATTTCAGAACATGCAAAACATGATGTAGTATATTTACAAAACAGAGCATTCATCATCGCTTTGGGCGCTTTAGGTACCCTATTTGTTTTGAACATGACAGCGTATAAAAAGGGGATTGGCTTGAGATGAACCTTTTGAATCAAAAGTTGATATACCTTGAGCCTAAAATGTTTTTTTTGTTTTTTGTTGCCCACTTGTAGCTAGAGACGTACTAGGACCTTGCTGTCAAAAAATTGTACTTTTCGTTTCATGATAGGACACACATAATTTATTCAGAAATCTGTACGTTTTAACTTAGTTGATTGATCTTACATGTTTGTACCATCTTTCTCTTTGCTCATGTATTCTTGCTTCCTGATAGTTTCAACATATGGTAGCATACAGTATTTTGCTTTGATTCACCAGTACAATTAAGATTTTGGTGGTCTCGGCTTACCTGTGTACTTTTGTTGCAGCTGATCAGACAACTCCTCTCTTTCTCTTGGAATCTCTTGCATCTCTTGTTTCTCTCAATGATCCACATGAGTAGGTATTGTTGCATGCTCAGCTAACTAGGAAGCCTATTAATTTTCATGCACAATTGTTATGTTGACCAAATAATTCCCATCATAGCTAATCTCAAAGTTGACTATCTCATGTAGCTATTGCCCATCCTGGTGAGCTCGCACGCCTCACCGTTTCACGCGACATGTTGGCACCTCCCACTGCACATGCTTCTAGCTGAAACTACACTGGCTTAGTACGCCTCGTAGGTACACACCTCATGGTAGAATGATTATTTTTATTTCAATTGATTATCATTGCTCATTTTCAATCCCCATAAACATGGGGTTTTTGTTACTTATTATCATCTGAGTCTCCTTACTCATCTTGTATGTGCATATCCTAAATATTTAATTCACACTTTTTGAAAGCTTCTATAGTTCTTATAACATTGATTAAGTCAAGTGCTGGGATTAAAACAAGAAATTTAGACCCATATTGTCTTCTTCTTCTGCCATTTAGTCGTATAGTCTTGACTGCAAGTTTTTATTCTTGTACATGAGCATACCATACCACAAGAGTATGTTCATCGGTTCGTACTCAATTTTTGTATTTGCCATGTTAGAATTTTTTTTCGAGGCAACAACCAGGCAGGGTATGCATTGTTGATGATGCCTTTGACCTCTTTCGGTGCTCAGCTACAGCTAGCTGCTTGTCCTAGTCTAGACTAAGAGGAGGCTCCTGCTGCAATGGTTTCACGTTGGCAAACTGTATTGGCGTTTCAGATTGGTAGATGCTTCTGCAAACTAGCAGCATGGATTGGTAGATGCTAATGCAATACTAACCTGATTATATTGGTAGTTGGGGCTCATAAATAAGAGAACCGTTTGCTATGATTTCCCAATCTGAATGTGCCGACAGATTTTCTGACAACTGAGGGCCAGTATATATCTTACAAAAAAGTCACATTAATTATCAACATATTAGGGCCATTAAAAATTCTTTGGGATAACTTCAATTATATAAGAGATTTTAACCACATAAAGAATATAATACAATGTCATCAAGACAATGGTATGTTCATCTTATCAATCAAATGTGCCAATTTTTAAATAATGTACATTATTTGGTACATCTATCGTGCGCAAGGAGTGAATGTTTTGCTTGGTAGTTTCTTTAGACATGTGCACTGAAGAAATAAGGGAAAGTCCTCATGTTCCAAATTATGTTTAGGCTGATTTTTTTTACAACCATCATCCGGTTCCAAAAGAAAAAAAAATAGAACGCTATGCATGCAAAGAAAATAGCATTGGAAATTTTAACAGCTAGTACTATTTTAGTTATGTTGCTTGTATTTGCACATCACCATAATGTGGCATATGAATCTGGCACTTGCCGGGCTTTCCTGTTGATTGATCCTCTACTTCATGCTTGATGACCCGTCAGACACATGTGAGGCTGCTTGAACAACCATAAAAAGGAGTTGACCTGATCAACTTCATTTGTTAAGCGAATGAACTTGGGCAGAATATACCATATTCTTGTTTCCTCTCTCTCTCTCTTTATTATCTATATCTTTTGTTGTCTCAAGAGTCATTGTAAACATAATTGTTTGGAAGGTCTGTTTACAAAGGCTTATTCCTTAATGACCCACTCAAGAAGGATCATCGCTGCTCATATTCTGCAATTTCTATAGACCAACATGTTAAATCTCGGTAAAAAAAAACCCTGCAAAATGCAAAGTTGTACTTGATAGATTAGAAAATTTAGCCATCTGAAGGTATTTTTGATGGACAATAGGCATGTAGCTAGACATAGATAAGATATATATGTATATACCAGTACCCATTATTCCTATTAGTATTTGTTAATTTCATAAACCCCCAAAAACTATCTATGTATGTTGGGTTGTTTGTCTAAGGTAACATCATTTTCAAGATAGTTTTGGGATTTTTACATGAAGCACTCTCTTACTATGAGAGGAATTTAGGGTCAGAGCGTTTGAACTGTAAAAATTTTATATCTTGCTACCATAATTTAATTGCAGATTTACACAGTAAACTCCACCGTAAAACTGTAAATATACTAGTGTAATTCAACTTATTTACACTGCAATTCTACTGTAATTTACAATGTAAATCTTTCATAGTAAATATTTTATTCACACTGTAATTTAGTGTAATTCTACCGTAAATTACAGTGCAAAGAAATCTAATGTAATTACTGCAACTCTACTCTAAATTACATTGTAAATCTTAAGTAGTAAATACTGTATATGCGATGTGTTTAAACTATAATGTTGGTGTAATTACAAATTAGAAACACAAAAACAGTGTAAATTTTGCTTCTCGTTTTCTCAGAGCGGCCCTTGTCTCTCTTCCCTTTCAACTTCTTGCGGAGAGATCGGTGAGATAGAGAGGAGCGGCAGGCCATTTCTTGCGATCTGAGCTCTCATAAAGCAAAGGCAGACATGGGTTCGGTACAAACTACTAGGAGAGATACAAGGAGATAAGGGAGAAAAGAGTTACAAAGATAAACAACAACTACATCTCCTTAACTACCTAAACTTGGACGCTAAGCTCTCCTGGATCGACGTGACATGTTTTTTAACACAACACAGATGAAAGCGTTCATATACACGTACATATACTCAACCCTATGAACGCACACGAGAGAGAGAGAGAGAGTGGCAGCTTGGGCGATTGGGGCCGTTCTTGAACTATTACTGCTGTTTTGGGGCCCGGGTGAATTCCACGATTGACAAACAACACGGTGCTGATTTGCGATGTCGATCATCAACACTCACAATTTTGATCGATTCTGGTCCGTTTCATGCAATATTACTCACCGTTTTGGGGTCTCATAGCAATTTCCACGATTGGCGATCTCGAGAGTGCGTTTACGTGTCGGTCATCAACACTCACAGTTTTGGTTGATTACGGCTCGTTTATTGGACTATACTCACCGTTTTGGGTCCCAAGGCGATTTCCATGGTTGTTGAACCCCAAGGTGTGCTTACATGTTGGTCCTCAAGACTCGCAGATTTGGACGGTTCTGGCCCGTTCTTGGACTATTACTCACTGTTTTGGGGTGCGGGTGATTTCCATGATTGGCGAATCCCGAGTGCGTTTACGTGTCCGTCGTCCACACTTTTCGCAATTTTGGCGATTCGGTCCGTTTGATGCACTATTACTCACCGTTTTGGGCTCCCAGGCGATTTTCATGATTGGCGATCCCGAGTGCGTTTACGTGTCGGTCATCAACAATGGCAGCTTGGGCCTATTCGACCCGTTTCTGGACTATTACTCTGTTTTGGGGTCGGGGTGATTTCCGATTGGTGAACAAGGGGTGCGTTCTGCGTCGGTCATCAACACTCACAGTTTTGGTGATTCGGCCCGTTTCGTGAACTATTCCTCACTGTTTTGGGCTCCCAAAGCGATTTCGAGGTTGTTGAACCCCATGGTGTGCATACGTGTTGGTCGTCAAGACTTCGCATGATTTGTTCGGTTTTGGCCCGTTTCTTGGACTATTACTCACTGTTTTGGGGTGCGGGTGATTTCAGGATTGGCGAACTCCGGAGTGCGTTTAAGTGTCCGTCGTTGACCCTCATAATTTTGGCGATTCTGGTCCGTTTGATGCACTATTACTCACCGTTTTGGGGTCCTAGGCGATTTTCACGATTGGCGATCCCGAGGTGCGTTTACGTGTCGGTCATCAACAATGGCAGTTTGGGCGATTCTGGCCCGTTCTTGGACTATTACTATGTTTTGGGGTCGGGTGATTTCCCGATTGGCGAACACGGGAGTGCGTTTACGTGTCGGTCATCAACACTCCCAGTTTTGGTGCGATTCTGGCCCGTTCGTGAACTATTCCTCACGTTTTGGGCTCTAGCGATTTCGAGGGTTGTTGAACCCGAGGTGTGCTTCGTGTTGGTCGTCAAGAATACGCAGATTTGGGCGGTTCTGGCCCGTTTCTTGGACTATTGCTCCTGTTTGGGGAATGCGGGTGATTTCCAGGATTGGCGAACCCGGAGTGCGTTTAAGTGTCCGTCGTCAACACTCATAATTTTGGCGATTCTGGTCCGTTTGATACAATATTACTCACAGTTTTGGGGTCCCGGGCGATTTTCATGATTGGCGATCCCTAGGGTGCGTTTGCGTGTGAGGTCATCAACAATGGCAGCTTGGGCGATTGGGCCCGTTTCTTGACTATTACTACTGTTTTGGGGCCGGGTGATTTCCACGATTGACAAAACTGGAGGTGCGATTACGTGTCGATCATCAACACTCACAATTTTGATGATTCTGGTCCGTTTCATGCAATATTACTCACCGTTTTGGGGTCTCATAGCAATTTCCACGATTGGCGATCTCGGAGTGCGTTTACGTGTCGGTCATCAACACTCCACAGTTTTGGTTGATTACGGCTCGTTACGTGGACTATTACTCACCGTTTTGGGTCCAGCGATTTCCATGGTTGTTGAACCCAAGGTGTGCTTACATGTTGGTCCTCAAGACTCGCTTGATTTGGACGGTTCTGGCCCGTTTCTTGGACTATTACTCACTGTTTTGGGGTGCGGGTGATTTCCATGATTGGCGAATCTGGGGTGCGTTTACGTGTCCGTCGTCAACTTTTCGCAATTTTGGCGATTCTGGTTCCGTTTGATGCACTATTACTGACCGTTTTGGGCTCCCTGAGGCGATTTTCGTGATTAGCGATCGAGGAGTGCGTTCGTGTCCGTCATCAACAATGGCAGCTTGGGCCTATTCTGACCCGTTTCCTGGACTATTACTCTGTTTCGGGGTCTCGGAGTGATTTCCACGATTGACGAACACCGGGGTGCGTTTACGCGTCGGTCATCAACACTCACAGTTTGGTCGATTCTGGCCCGTTTCGTGAACTATTCCTCACTGTTTTGGGCTCCCAAAGCGATTTCCATGGTTGTTGAACCCCATGGTGTGCATACGTGTTGGTCGTCAAGACTTCAGTTTGTTCGGTTTTGGCCCGTTTCTTGGACTATTACTCTTTGTTTTGGGGTGCGGGTGATTTCCGGAGTTGACGAACTCCGGGGTGCGTTTAAGTATCCGTCGTTGACCCTCGCAATTTTGGCGATTCTGGTCCGTTTGATGCACTATTACTCACCGTTTTGGGGTCCTAGGCGATTTTCACGATTGACGATCCGAGGTGCGTTTACGTGTCGGTCATCAACAATGGCAGTTTGGGCGATTCTGGCCCGTTCTTAGACTATTACTATGTTTTGGGGTCCGGGTGATTTCCACGATTAGCGAACACGGTGCGTTTACGTGTCGGTCATCAACACTCACAGTTTTGGTCCGATTCTGGCCCGTTCGTGAACTATTCCTCACCGTTTGGGCTCTAAAGCGATTTCCGGTTGTTGAACCCGGTGTGCTTACGTGTTGGTGCGTCAAGAATACGCATGATTTGGGCGGTTTGGCCCGTTCTTGAACTATTGCTCACTGTTTGGGGTGCGGGTGATTTCCGGATTATGCGAACCCGGGTGCGTTTAAGTGTCCGTCGTCCTTTTCATAATTTTGGCGATTCTGGTCCGTTTGATACAATATTACTCACAGTTTTGGGGTCCCAGGCGATTTTCATGATTGGCGATCCCTAGGGTGCGTTTGCGTGTAGGTCATCAACAATGGCAGCTTGGGCGATTGGGCCCGTTCTTGAACTATTACTGTTTTGGGGCCGGGTGATTTCCCGATTGACAAACACCGGGGTGCGATTACGTGTCGATCATCAACACTCACAATTTTGATTGATTCTGGTCCGTTTCATGCAATATTACTCACCGTTTTGGGGTCTCATAGCAATTTCCACGATTGGCGATCTCGGGGTGCGTTTACGTGTCGGTCATCAACACTCACAGTTTGGTTGATTACGGCTCGTTTAGTGGACTATTACTCACCGTTTTGGGTCCAGCGATTTCCATGGTTGTTGAACCCCAAGGTGTGCTTACATGTTGGTCCTCAAGACTGCATGTTTGGACGGTTCGGCCGTTCTTGGACTATTACTCACTGTTTTGGGTGCGGGTGATTTCCATGATTGGCGAATCCCGTGGTGCGTTTACGTGTCCGTCGTCCTTTTCGCAATTTTGGCGATTCTGGTCCGTTTGATGCACTATTCTGGCCGTTTTGGGCTCCCGGGCGATTTTCGTGATTGGCGATCGAGGTGCGTTTCGTGTCGGTCATCAACAATGGCAGCTTGGGCCTATTCTGGCCCGTTTCTGGACTATTACTCTGTTTTGGGGTCCGGAGTGATTTCCGATTGCGAACACGGGGTGCGTTCTGCGTCGGTCATCAACACTCACAGTTTTGGTCGATTACGGCCCGTTTAGTGAACTATTCCTCACTGTTTTGGGCTCCCAAAGCGATTTCAGGTTGTTGAACCCCATGGTGTGCATACGTGTTGGTCGTCAAGACTACGCAGTTTGTTCGGTTTGGCCCGTTTCTTGGACTATTACTCACTGTTTTGGGGTGCGGAGTGATTTCCGGGATTGATGAACTCCGAAGTGCGTTTAAGTGTCCGTCGTTGACCCTCGCAATTTTGGCGATTCTGGTCGTTTGATGCACTATTACTCACCGTTTTGGGGTCCTAGGCGATTTTCACGATTGCGATCGAAGTGCGTTTACGTGTCGGTCATCAACAATGGCAGTTTGGGCGATTCTGGCCCGTTTCTTGGACTATTACTATGTTTTGGGGTCCGGGTGATTTCCACGATTAGCGAACACGGAGTGCGTTTACGTGTCGGTCATCAACACTCATAGTTTTGGTCGATTCTGGCCCGTTCGTGAACTATTCCTCACCGTTTGGGCTCCTAAGCGATTTCGGGTTGTTGAACCCCGGTGTGCTTACGTGTTGGTGCGTCAAGAATCGCAGTTTGGGCGGTTCGGCCCGTTCTTGGACTATTGCTCACTGTTTGGGAATGCGGGTGATTTCGAGATTGAGCGAACCGGAGTGCGTTTAAGTGTCCGTCGTCAACACTCATAATTTTGGCGATTCTGGTCCGTTTGATACAATATTACTCACAGTTTGGGGTCCAGGCGATTTTCATGATTGGCGATCCCTAGGGTGCGTTTGCGTGTAGGTCATCAACAATGGCAGCTTGGGCGATTCAGGCCCGTTCTTGGACTATTACTCTGTTTTGGGGCCCGGGTGATTTCCACGATTGACAAACTCTTTGGGGTGCGATTACGTGTCGATCATCAACCTCACAATTTTGATCGATTCTGGTCCGTTTCATGCAATATTACTCACCGTTTTGGGGTCTCATAGCAATTTCCCGATTGGCGATCTCCGGGAGTGCGTTTACGTGTCGGTCATCAACACTCACAGTTTTGGTTGATTCTGGCTCGTTCGTGGACTATTTCACCGTTTTGGAGCGATTTCCATGGTTTGAACCCTCTTGTATGTTGGTCCTCAAGACTTCGTGGTTTGGGGTTCGGCCCGGCGATTTACTCACTGGTTGTTGAATTTCCCGAATCCGGTGTGCTTACGTGTTGGTCCTCAATTTTGGCGATTCTGGTCGTTTGGCACTATTTGGACCGTTTTGGGCTCCCGGCGATTTTCTTGGATCCCGGTGCATTACTCACTGTTTTGGGGCTGATTCGGTCCGTTTGTGATTTCCAGGCGATTTTGATTGAATCCGGAGTGCGTTTACGTGTCCGTCGTCAATGGCTCTGCACTGTTTGGCGATTCGAGATTGAGAATCCGTTTGATGCACTATTGGCGATTCGGTCCGTTTTACACTTTCTTCCCCGTTTTGGGCTCGAGGCGATTTTCATGATTGCGATCCCATGGTGCGTTTACGTGTCGGTCATCAACAATGGCAGCTTGGGCTATTCTGACCCGTTTCTTGGACTATTACTCATCAACAATTTTGGGGTCGGGTGATTTCCACGATTGGCGAACACGAACAGGAGTGCGTTTAGCGTCGGTCATCAACACTCACAGTTTTGGTCGATTCTGGCCCGTTTCGTGAACTATTCCTCACTGTTTGGGCTCTCATAGCGATTTCCATGGTTGTTGAACCCCATGGTGTGCATACGTGTTGGTCATCAAGACTCGAAGTTTGGTTCGGTTTGGCCGTTTCTTGGACTATTACTCACTGTTTTTGGGTGCGGGTGATTTCCAGGATTGATGGCCGAACTCAGGGTGCGTTTAAGTGTCCGTCGTTGACCCTACATAATTTTGGCGATTCTGGTCCGTTTGATGCACTATTACTCACCGTTTTGGGGTCCTAGGCGATTTTCACGATTGGCGATCCGAGTGCGTTTACGTGTCGGTCATCAACAATGGCAGTTTGGGCCGATTCTGGCCCGTTCTTGGACTATTACTATGTTTTGGGGTCGGGTGATTTCCACGATTGGCGAACACCGAAGTGCGTTTACGTGTCGATCATCAACACTCATAGATTTTGGTGATTCTGGCCCGTTTAAGTGAACTATTCCTCACCGTTTGGGCTCTAAAGCGATTTCGGGTTGTTGAACCCGGTGTGCTTACGTGTTGGTCGTCAAGAATACGCAGATTTGGGCGGTTACGGCCCGTTCTTGAACTATTGCTCACTGTTTGGGGGTGCGGGTGATTTCCGGATTGGCGAACCCGAAGTGCGTTTAAGTGTCCGTCGTCAACTTTTCATAATTTTGGCGATTCTGGTCCGTTTGATACAATATTACTCACAGTTTTGGGGTCCCGGGCGATTTTCATGATTGGCGATCCCTAGGGTGCGTTTGCGTGTAGGTCATCAACAATGGCAGCTTGGGCGATTGGGCCGTTCTTGACTATTACTCTGTTTTGGGGCCGGGTGATTTCCCGATTGACAAACAACGGGAGTGCGATTACGTGTCGATCATCAACACTCACAATTTTGATCGATTCTGGTCCGTTTCATGCAATATTACTCACCGTTTTGGGGTCTCATAGCAATTTCCACGATTGGCGATCTCCGAAGTGCGTTTACGTGTCGGTCATCAACACTTTCATGATTTTGGTTGATTACAGCTCGTTTCGTGGACTATTACTCATCGTTTTTGGGTCTAAGCGATTTCCATGGTTTTGAACTATTACTGTTGGTCCTCAAGACTACTTGATTTGGACGGTTCGCCCGTTTCTTGGACTTTACTCACTGTTTTGGGGTGCGGGTGATTTCCAATTGATGAATCCGGGGTGCGTTCGTGTCCGTCGTCAACTTTCATAATTTTGGCGATTACGGTCCGTTTGATGCACTATTACTGACCGTTTTGGGCTCCCAGGCGATTTTCGTGATTGGCGATCCCGGAGTGCGTTTACGTGTCGGTCATCAACAATGGCAGCAGGCCTATTCGACCCGTTTCTGGACTATTACTCTGTTTTGGGGTCCGGGTGATTTCCACGATTGGCGAACACCGGGTGCGTTTAGCGTCGGTCATCAACACTCACAGTTTTGGTCGATTCTGGCCGTTTACGTGAACTATTCCTCCTGTTTTGGGCTCCCAAAGCGATTTCCAGGTTGTTGAACCCATGGTGTGCATCGTGTTGGTCATCAAGACTGCTGATTTGTTCGGTTTTGGCCCGTTTCTTGGACTATTACTCACTGTTTGGGGTGCGGGTGATTTCCGGATTGATGAACTCCGAGTGCGTTTAAGTGTCGTCGTTGACCCTACGCAATTTTGGCGATTCTGGTCCGTTTGATGCACTATTACTCACCGTTTTGGGGTCCTAGGCGATTTTCACGATTGGCGATCGAGTGCGTTTCGTGTCGGTCATCAACAATGGCAGTTTGGGCGATTCTGGCCCGTTCTTGAACTATTACTATGTTTTGGGGTCCGGGTGATTTCCCACGATTGGCGAACAGGCGGTGCGTTTACGTGTCCGGTCATCAACACCACAGTTTTGGTGGATTCGGCCCGTTTACGTGAACTATTCCTCACCGTTTTGGGCTCCTAAAGCGATTTCAGGGTTGTTGAACCCCAAGGGTGTGCTACGTGTTGGTCGTCAAGAATACGCAGTTTGGGCGGTCTGGCCGTTTCTTGGACTATTACTCCTTTGTTTTGGTGCAGGGTGATTTCCGATTAGCGAACCCGGGTGCGTTTAAGTGTCCGTCGTCCTTTTCGCAATTTTGGCGATTATGGTCCGTTTGATACAATATTACTCACAGTTTTGGGGTCCCGAGCGATTTTCATGATTGGCGATCCCTAGGGTGCGTTTACGTGTAGGGGTCATCAACAATGGTTTTGGCTTGGGCGATTCGGGCCGTTCTTGAACTATTACTCACTGTTTTGGGGCCCGGGTGATTTCCACGATTGACAAACTTTGGGGTGCGTTACGTGTACGTGGTAGTCATCAACACTCACAATTTTGATCGATTCTGGTCCGTTTCATGCAATATTACTCACCGTTTGGGGTCTCATAATTTTCCACGATTGTGATCTCAGAGGTGCGTTTGTGTCGGGTCATCAACACTCACAGTTTTGGTTGATTACGGCTCGTTTAGTGGACTATTACTCACCGTTTTTGGGTCCCCTGGCGATTTCCATGGTTGTTGAACCCCAGGTGTGCTTACATGTTGGTCCTCAAGAAGACTGTGATTTGGACCGGTTCTGGCCCGTTTCTTGGACTATTACTCCTTTGTTTTGGGGTGCGGGTGATTTCCATGATTGGCGAATCCGGGGTGCGTTTACGTGTCCGTCGTCAACTTTTCGCAATTTTGGCGATTCTGGTCCGTTTGATGCACTATCTGACCGTTTTGGGCTCCCGAGCGATTTTCATGATTGCGATCCCGAAGTGCGTTTACGTGTCGGTCATCAACAATGGCAGCTTGGGCCTATTCTGACCCGTTCTGGACTATTACTCTGTTTGGGGTCTCGGGTGATTTCCACGATTGGCGAACACGGGGAGTGCGTTTACGCGTCGGTCATCAACACTCAGTTTTGGTCGATTCTGGCCCGTTTCGTGAACTATTCCTCACTTTTTGGGCTCCCAAGCGATTTCGAGGTTGTTGAACCCCATGGTGTGCATACGTGTTGGTCGTCAAGACTTCATGATTTGTTCGGTTTGGCCCGTTTCTTGGACTATTACTCACTGTTTTGGGGTGCGGGTGATTTCGGGATTGGCGAACTCGGGGTGCGTTTAAGTGTCCGTCGTTGACCCTCGCAATTTTGGCGATTCTGGTCCGTTTGATGCACTATTACTCACCGTTTTGGGGTCCTAGGCGATTTTCGATTGGCGATCCGAGTGCGTTTACGTGTCGGTCATCAACAATGGCAGTTTGGGCGATTCTGGCCCGTTTCTTGGACTATTACTATGTTTTGGGGTCCGGGTGATTTCCACGATTGGCGAACACTTGCGGGTGCGTTTACGTGTCGGTCATCAACACTCACAGTTTTGGTCGATTCGGCCGTTTAGTGAACTATTCCTCACCGTTTGGGCTCCTAAAGCGATTTCAGGTTGTTGAACCCCGAGTGTGCTACGTGTTGGTCGTCAAGAATCGCAGTTTGGGCGGTTCTGGCCCGTTTCTTGGACTATTGCTCACTGTTTGGGGAATGCGGGTGATTTCCGGATTAGCGAACCCGAGTGCGTTTAAGTGTCCGTCGTCAACTTTTCATAATTTTGGCGATTCTGGTCCGTTTGATACAATATTACTCACAGTTTTGGGGTCCCAGGCGATTTTCATGATTGGCGATCCTAGGGTGCGTTTGCGTGTAGGCCATCAACAATGGCAGCTTGGGCCGATTCGGGCCCATTTCTTAGACTATTACTCTGTTTTGGGGCCCCGGAGTGATTTCCACGATTGACAAACACTGGGGTGCGATTACGTGTCAGTCACCAACACTCACAATTTTGTTCGATTCTGGTCCATTTCATGCAATATTACTCATCGTTTTGGGGTCTCATAGCAATTTCCACGATTGACGATCTCTGGGGTGCGTTTACGTGTCGGTCATCAACACTCACAGTTTTGGTTGATTCTGGCTCCTAAAGCGATTTCCATGGTTGTTGAACCCCAAGGTGTGCTTACATGTTGGTCCTCAAGACTCGCATGATTTGGACGGTTCGGCCCGTTCTTGGACTATTACTCACTGTTTTGGGGTGCTGGGTGATTTCCATGATTGGCGAATCCGTGAGTGCGTTTACGTGTCCGTCGTCAACTTTTCGCAATTTTGGGCGATTCTGGTCCGTTTGATGCACTATTCTGACCGTTTTGGGCTCCCGGTGATTTTCGTGATTGGCGATCCGGAGTGCGTTTACGTGTCGGTCATCAACAATGGCAGCTTGGGCCTATTCGACCCGTTTCTGGACTATTACTCTGTTTGGGGTCCGGGTGATTTCCACGATTGGCGAACACGGAGTGCGTTCTGGCGTCGGTCATCAACACTCACGTTTTGGTGGATTCGGCCGTTTAGTGAACTATTCCTCACTGTTTTGGGCTCCCAAAGCGATTTCCAGGGTTGTTGAACCCCATGGTGTGCATACGTGTTGGTCGTCAAGACTCGCGATTTGTTCGGTTTTGGCCCGTTTCTTGGACTATTACTCACTTTGTTTTGGGGTGCGGGTGATTTCCGGATTTGCGAACTCCGAGTGCGTTTAAGTGTCCGTCGTTGACCCTCGCAATTTTGGCGATTCTGGTCCGTTTGATGCACTATTACTCACCGTTTTGGGGTCCTAGGCGATTTTCACGATTGGCGATCGAGTGCGTTTACGTGTCGGTCATCAACAATGGTAGTTTGGGCGATTCTGGCCCGTTCTTGAACTATTACTATGTTTTGGGGTCGGGTGATTTCCACGATTGGCGAACACGGAGTGCGTTTACGTGTCGGTCATCAACACTCCTAGTTTTGGCCGATTCTGGCCCGTTTCGTGAACTATTCCTCACCGTTTGGGCTCTAAAGCGATTTCGGGGTTGTTGAACCCGGGGTGTGCTACGTGTTGGTCGTCAAGAATACGTGTTTGGGCTGGTTCTGGCCCATTTCTTGGACTATTACTCACTGTTTAGGGGTGCGGGTGATTTCGAGGATTAGCGAACCGAGTGCGTTTAAGTGTCCATCGTCAACTTTTCGCAATTTTGGCGATTCTGGTCCGTTTGATACAATATTACTCACAGTTTTGGGGTCCCGGGCGATTTTCATGATTGGCGATCCCTAAGTGCGTTTGCGTGTAGGTCATCAACAATGGCAGCTTGGGCGATCGGGCCCCGTTCTTGAACTATTACTCTGTTTTGGGGCCCCGGAGTGATTTCCACGATTGACAAACACTGGGGTGCGATTACGTGTCAGTCACCAACACTCACAATTTTGTTCGATTCTGGTCCATTTCATGCAATATTACTCATCGTTTTGGGGTCTCATAGCAATTTCCACGATTGACGATCTCTGGGGTGCGTTTACGTGTCGGTCATCAACACTCACAGTTTTGGTTGATTCTGGCTAAGCGATTTTGGTTGGACTATGGTACTCACTGCGTTTTTTGGGTCTTGGACTATTACTCCTTTGTTTTGGGGTGCGGAGCGATTTCCATGGTTGTTGTCCTTTTCCCAAGGCGTGTGCTTACTATGTTGGTCCTCAAGACTGCATTTACTCACCATTTGGACGGTTCCACGATTGCAATTTTGGCCGATTCTTCTTGGCACTATTACTCACTGTTTTGGGGTGCGTGCGGGTGATTTCCATGATTGCCCGTTCTTGAATCCTGTTTTGGGGTGCGTGATTTCCATGATTGGCGTCCGGGAAGTGCGTTCGTGTCGTCAACACTTCGCAATTTTGGCGATTCTGGTCCGTTTGATGCACTATTGCTGACCGTTTTGGGCTCCCAGGCGATTTTCGTGATTGGCGATCGAGTGCGTTACGTGTCGGTCATCAACAATGGCAGCTTGGGCCTATTCTGACCCGTTTCTGGACTATTACTCTGTTTGGGGTCGGGTGATTTCCACGATTGGCGAACACGGAGTGCGTTTCGCGTCGGTCATCAACACTCCAGTTTTGGTCGATTCTGGCCCGTTTAAGTGAACTATTCCTCACTGTTTTGGGCTCCCAAAGCGATTTCGAGGTTGTTGAACCCCATGGTGTGCATACGTGTTGGTCGTCAAGACTTCTTGATTTGTTCGGTTTTGCCCGTTTCTTGGACTATTACTCACTGTTTTGGGGTGCGGGTGATTTCGGGATTGATGAACTCGGAGTGCGTTTAAGTGTCCGTCGTTGACCCTCGCAATTTTGGCGATTCTGGTCCGTTTGATGCACTATTACTCACCGTTTGGGGTCCTAGGCGATTTTCACGATTGGCGATCCGAGTGCGTTTACGTGTCGGTCATCAACAATGGCAGTTTGGGCGATTCTGGCCCGTTCTTGAACTATTACTATGTTTTGGGGTCCGGGTGATTTCCACGATTGGCGAACACCGGGTGCGTTTACGTGTCGGTCATCAACACTCCGGTTTTGGTCGATTCGGCCCGTTTAGTGAACTATTCCTCACCGTTTGGGCTCCTAAGCGATTTCGGGGTTGTTGAACCCGGGGTGTGCTTACGTGTTGGTGCGTCAAGAATCGCAGTTTGGGCGGTTCTGGCCCGTTCTTGGACTATTGCTCACTGTTTGGGGGTGCGGGTGATTTCGAGGATTAGCGAACCGGGGTGCGTTTAAGTGTCCGTCGTCAACTTTTCGCAATTTTGGCGATTCTGGTCCGTTTGATACAATATTACTCACAGTTTGGGGTCCCAGGCGATTTTCATGATTGGCGATCCCTAAGTGCGTTTGCGTGTAGGTCATCAACAATGGCAGCTTGGGCGATTCGGGCCCGTTCTTGAACTATTACTCTGTTTTGGGGCCGGGTGATTTCCACGATTGACAAACTTTGAGGTGCGATTACGTGTCGATCATCAACACTCACAATTTTGATCGATTCTGGTCCGTTTCATGCAATATTACTCACCGTTTGGGGTCTCATAGCAATTTCCACGATTGGCGATCTCGGGGTGCGTTTACGTGTCGGTCATCACTCACAGTTTTGGTTGATTTCGGCTCGTTTAGTGGACTATTACGGCTCGTTTTCCTAGATTTCCATGGTTGTTGAACCCCAAGGTGTTTACATGTTGGTCCTCAAGACTTCTTGATTTGGACGGTTTCGGCCCGTTCTTGAACTATTACTCACTGTTTTGGGGTGCGGGTGATTTCCATGATTGGCGAATCCGGGAGTGCGTTTACGTGTCCGTCGTCAACACGTTTCATAATTTTGGCGATTCTGGTCCGTTTGATGCACTATTATTGACCGTTTTGGGCTCCCGGGCGATTTTAGTGATTAGCGATCCAGGTGTGCGTTTACGTGTCGGTCATCAACAATGGCAGCTTGGGCCTATTCTGACCCGTTTCTGGACTATTACTCTGTTTTGGGGTCCGGGTGATTTCCACGATTGGCGAACACGGAGTGCGTTCTAGCGTCGGTCATCAACACTCACAGTTTTGGTGATTCTGGCCCGTTTCGTGAACTATTCCTCAATGTTTTGGGCTCCCAAAGCGATTTCCATGGTTGTTGAACCCCATGGTGTGCATCGTGTTGGTCGTCAAGACTACGTGATTTGTTCGGTTTGGCCCGTTTCTTGGACTATTACTCACTGTTTTGGGGTGCGGGTGATTTCAGGATTGATGAACTGTGGGGTGCGTTTAAGTGTCCGTCGTTGACCCTCACAATTTTGGCGATTCTGGTCCGTTTGATGCACTATTACTCACCGTTTTGGGGTCCTAGGCGATTTTCACGATTAGCGATCCCGAGTGCGTTTACGTGTCGGTCATCAACAATGGCAGTTTGGGCGATTCTGGCCCGTTCTTGAACTATTACTATGTTTTGGGGTCGGGTGATTTCCACGATTGGCGAACACGGGTGCGTTTCGTGTCGGTCATCAACACTCCAGTTTTGGTCGATTACGGCCCGTTTAGTGAACTATTCCTCACCGTTTTGGGCTCCTAAGCGATTTCGAGGGTTGTTGAACCCGGGGTGTGCTTACGTGTTGGTCGTCAAGAATCGCAGTTTGGGCGGTTCTGGCCCGTTCATGGACTATTGCTCACTGTTTGGGGTGCGGGTGATTTCCAGGATTAGCGAACCGGGGTGCGTTTAAGTGTCCGTCGTCAACACTTTCGCAATTTTGGCGATTCTGGTCCGTTTGATACAATATTACTCACAGTTTTGGGGTCGGGCGATTTTCATGATTGGCGATCCCTAAGGTGCGTTTGCGTGTAGGTCATCAACAATGGCAGCTTGGGCGATTCGGGCCCGTTCTTGAACTATTACTCTGTTTTGGGGCCGGGTGATTTCCCGATTGACAAACACGGGGTGCGATTACGTGTCGGTCATCAACACTCAAATTTTGATCGATTCTGGTCCGTTTCATGCAATATTACTCACCGTTTGGGGTCTCATAGCAATTTCCACGATTGGCGATCTCCGAGTGCGTTTACGTGTCGGTCATCAACACTCGCAGTTTTGGTTGATTTGGCTCGTTTCTCGTTTCCTGGACTATTACTCACCCCAGGTGTTTTGGGTCCCAGCGATTTCCATGGTTGTTGAACTATTACTCACTGTTTTGGGGTGCGGGTGATTTCCATGATTGGCGAATCCGAGTGCGTTTACGTGTCCGTCGTCTTTTTTCGCAATTTGGCGATTCTGGTCCGTTTGATGCACTATTACTGACCGTTTTGGGCTCCCGGGCGATTTTCGTGATTGGCGATCCGAGTGCGTTTACGTGTCGGTCATCAACAATGGCAGCTTGGGCCTATTCGACCCATTTCTTGGACTATTACTCTGTTTTGGTGTCCGGGTGATTTCCACGATTGGCGAACAAAGTGCGTTTAGCGTCGGTCATCAACACTCACAGTTTTGGTGATTCTGGCCCGTTTAGTGAACTATTCCTCACTGTTTTGGGCTCCCAGCGATTTCCATGGTTGTTGAATCCCATGGTGTGCATCGATTTGGTCATCAAGACTACATGATTTGTTCGGTTTGGCCCGTTTCTTGGACTATTACTCACTGTTTTGGGGTGCGGGGTGATTTCCGGATTGATGAACTCCGTGGTGCGTTTAAGTATCCGTCGTTGACCCTACGCAATTTTGGCGATTCTGGTCCGTTTGATGCACTATTACTCACCGTTTTGGGGTCCTAGGCGATTTTCACGATTAGCGATCCGGTGTGTTTCGTGTCGGTCATCAACAATGGTAGTTTGGGCGATTCTGGCCCGTTTCTTGATCTATTACTATGTTTTGGGGTCGGGTGATTTCCACGATTGGCGAACATCGGTGCGTTCGTGTCGGTCATCAACACTCACAATTTTGGTCGATTCTGGCCCGTTTACGTGAACTATTCCTCACTGTTTTGGGCTCTAAGCGATTTCGAGGTTGTTGAACCCCGGGTGTGCTTACGTGTTGGTCGTCAAGAATACTTGATTTGGGCGGTTCTGGCCCGTTTCTTGAACTATTGCTCACTGTTTGGGGGTGCGGAGTGATTTCGAGGATTAGCGAACCCGGGGTGCGTTTAAGTGTCCGTCGTCCTTTTCGCAATTTTGGCGATTCTGGTCCGTTTGATACAATATTACTCACAGTTTTGGGGTCCCAGGCGATTTTCATGATTGGCGATCCCTAGGGTGCGTTTGCGTGTAGGTCATCAACAATGGCAGCTTGGGCGATTCGGGCCCGTTCTTGAACTATTACTCTGTTTTGGGGCCGGGTGATTTCCACGATTGACAAACACTTTGAGGGTGCGATTCGTGTCGATCATCAACACTCACAATTTTGATCGATTCTGGTCCGTTTCATGCAATATTACTCACCGTTTGGGGTCTCATAGCAATTTCCACGATTGGCGATCTCCGGGGTGCGTTTCGTGTCGGTCATCAACACTTTCGCAGTTTTGGTTGATTCGGCTCGTTTAGTGGACTATTACTCACCGTTTTTTGGATTTCCATGGTTGTTGAACCCCAAAGCTTACATGTTGGTTCAAGACATTTGGACGGTTCGGCCCGTTGGACTATTACTCACTGTTTTGGGGTGCGGGTGATTTCCATGATTGGCGAATCCGGGGTGCGTTTACGTGTCCGTCGTCAACTTTTCGCAATTTTGGCGATTCTGATCCGTTTGATGCACTATTACTGACCGTTTTGGGCTCCCAGGCGATTTTCGTGATTGGCGATCCCGAGGTGCGTTCGTGTCGATCATCAACAATGGCAGCTTGGGCCTATTCTGACCCATTTCCTGGACTATTACTCTGTTTTGGTGTCCCGGAGTGATTTCCACGATTGACGAACACCGGGGTGCGTTTAAGCGTCGGTCATCAACACTCACAGTTTTGGTCGATTCTGGCCCGTTTCGTGAACTATTCCTCAATGTTTTGGGCTCCCAAAGCGATTTCCATGGTTGTTGAACCCCATGGTGTGCATACGTGTTGGTCATCAAGACTCGCAGTTTGTTCCGGTTTTGGCCCGTTTCTAGGACTATTACTCACTGTTTTGGGGTGCGGGTGATTTCGGGATTGATGAACTCCGAGTGCGTTTAAGTGTCCGTCGTTGACCCTCGCAATTTTGGCGATTCTGGTCCGTTTGATGCACTATTACTCACCGTTTTGGGGTCCTAGGCGATTTTCACGATTAGCGATCGAGTGCGTTTACGCATCGGTCATCAACAATGGTAGTTTGGGCCGATTCTGGCCCGTTTCTTGGACTATTACTATGTTTTGGGGTCCCAGCGTGATTTCCACGATGTACGAACACCGGGGTGCGTTTACGTGTCGGTCATCAACACTCACAGTTTTGGTCGATTCTGGCCCGTTTCGTGAACTATTCCTCACTGTTTTGGGCTCTAAAGCGATTTCGGGGTTGTTGAACGCCGGGGTGTGCTTAGGTGTTGGTCGTCAAGAATCTTGATTTGGGCCTGTTCGGCCCGTTTCTTGGACTATTGCTCACTGTTTGGGGTGCGGGTGATTTCAAGATTAGCGAACCGGGGTGCGTTTAAGTGTCCATGGTGAACACTTTCGCAATTTTGGCGATTCTGGTCCGTTTGATACAATATTACTCAAGTTTTGGGGTCCCAGGCGATTTTCATGATTAGCGATCCGAGTGCGTTTCGTGTCGGTCATCAACAATGGCAGCTTGGGCCTATTCGACCTGTTTCCTGGACTATTACTCTGTTTTGGGGTCGGGTGATTTCCACGATTGGCGAACACCGGAGTGCGTTCTGCGTCGGTCATCAACACTCACAGTTTTGGTCGATTCTGGCCCGTTTCGTGAACTATTCCTCCTGTTTTGGGCTCCCAGCGATTTCGAGGTTGTTGAACCCCATGGTGTGCATCGTGTTGGTCGTCAAGACTCGCAGTTTGGTTCGGTTTTGGCCCGTTTCTTGGACTATTACTCACTGTTTTGGGGTGCCGGAGTGATTTCCAGGATTGACGAACTCCGGGGTGCGTTTAAGTGTCCGTCGTTGACCCTCGCAATTTTGGCCGATTCTGGTCCGTTTGATGCACTATTACTCACCGTTTTGGGGGTCCTATAGCGATTTTCACGATTAGCGATCGAGGAGTGCGTTTACGTGTCGGTCATCAACAATGGCAGTTTGGGCGATTCAGGCCCGTTCTTGGACTATTACTATGTTTTGGGGTCGGGTGATTTCCACGATTGGCGAACACGGGGTGCGTTTACGTGTCGGTCATCAACACTCATAGTTTTGGTCGATTCTGGCCCGTTTCGTGAACTATTCCTCACCGTTTGGGCTCCTAAGCGATTTCGGGGTTGTTGAACCCCGGGTGTGCTTACGTGTTGGTCGTCAAGAATCGCATGATTTGGGCGGTTCTGGCCGTTTCTTGGACTATTGCTCACTGTTTGGAATGCGGGTGATTTCGGGAGTTGGCGAACCGGGGTGCGTTTAAGTGTCCGTCGTCAACTTTTCGCAATTTTGGCGATTCTGGTCCGTTTGATACAATATTACTCACAGTTTTGGGGTCGAGGCGATTTTCATGATTGGCGATCCCTAGGGTGCGTTTGCGTGTAGGTCATCAACAATGGCAGCTTGGGCGATTCGGGCCCGTTCTTGAACTATTACTCTGTTTTGGGGCCGGGTGAATTCCACGATTGACAAACTTGGGGGTGCGATTACGTGTCGATCATCAACACTCACAATTTTGATCGATTCTGGTCCGTTTCATGCAATATTACTCACCGTTTTGGGGTCCATAGCAATTTCCACGATTGGCGATCTCGGAAGTGCGTTTACGTGTCGGTCATCAACACTCACAGTTTTGGTTGATTCGGCTCGTTTGGTGGACTATTACTCACCGTTTTGGGTCCCAGCGATTTCCATGGTTGTTGAACCCCAAGGTGTGCTTACATGTTGGTCTTCAAGACTGTGATTTGGACCGGTTCTGGCCCGTTTCTTGGACTATTACTCACTGTTTTGGGGTGCGGGTGATTTCCATGATTGGCGAATCCGGGAGTGCGTTTACGTGTCCGTCGTCAACTTTTCGCAATTTGGCGATTCTGGTCCGTTTGATGCACTATTCTTGCCGTTTTGGGCTCCCGGGCGATTTTCGTGATTGGCGATCCCGAGTGCGTTTACGTGTCGGTCATCAACAATGGCAGCTTGGGCCTATTCTGACCCGTTTCTGGACTATTACTCTGTTTGGGGTCGGGTGATTTCCACGATTGGCGAACACGGGAGTGCGTTTACGTCGGTCATCAACACTCACAGTTTGGTTCGATTCTGGCCCGTTTACGTGAACTATTCCTCCTGTTTTGGGCTCCCAGCGATTTCAGGTTGTTGAACCCCATGGTGTGCATCGTGTTGGTCGTCAAGACTACATGATTTGTTCGGTTTGGCCCGTTTCTTGGACTATTACTCACTGTTTTGGGGTGCGGGTGATTTCCGGATTAGCGAACTCGAGTGCGTTTAAGTGTCGTCGTTGACCCTTGCAATTTTGGCGATTCTGGTCCGTTTGATGCACTATTACTCACCGTTTTGGGGTCCTAGGCGATTTTCACGATTGGCGATCAAAGTGCGTTTCGTGTCGGTCATCAACAATGGCAGTTTGGGCGATTCTGGCCCGTTCTTGAACTATTACTATGTTTTGGGGTCGGGTGATTTCCACGATTAGCGAACACGGGAGTGCGTTCGTGTCGGTCATCAACACTCACACGGTTTTGGTCGATTATGGCCCGTTTCGTGAACTATTCCTCACCGTTTTGGGCTCTAAGCGATTTCGGGTTGTTGAACCCCGGGGTGTGCTTACGTGTTGGTCGTCAAGAATACATGATTTGGGCGGTTCGGCCCGTTTCTTGAACTATTGCTCACTGTTTGGGGAAATGCGGAGTGATTTCCGAGTTGCGAACCCGGGTGCGTTTAAGTGTCCGTCGTCAACACTTTCGCAATTTTGGCGATTCTGGTCCGTTTGATACAATATTACTCACAGTTTTGGGGTCCCGAGGCGATTTTCATGATTGGCGATCCCTAGGGTGCGTTTGCGTGTATGTCATCAACAATGGCAGCTTGGGCGATTCGGGCCGTTCTTGAACTATTACTATGTTTGGGGCCGGGTGATTTCCACGATTGACAAACTTTGGGGTGCGATTCGTGTCGATCATCAACACTCACAATTTTGATCGATTCTGGTCCGTTTCATGCAATATTACTCACCGTTTTGGGGTCTCATAGCAATTTCCACGATTGGCGATCTCGGGGTGCGTTTAGGTGTCGGTCATCAACACTTCTTTGGGGTGCGGGTGATTTCCATGATTGGCGAATCCGAGATGCGTTTACGTGTCCGTCGTCAACTTTTCGCATAATTTGGCGATTCTGGTCCGTTTGATGCACTATTACTAACCGTTTTGGGCTCCCGGGCGATTTTCATGATCGATGATCCCGGGTGCGTTTACGTGTCGGTCATCAACAATGGCAGCAGGCCTATTCTGACCGTTTCTTGGACTATTACTCTGTTTTGGGGTCCGGGTGATTTCCCGATTGGCGAACACCGAGGGTGCGTTCGCGTCGGTCATCAACACTCACAGTTTTGGTCGATTCTGGCCCGTTTACGTGAACTATTCCTCACTGTTTTGGGCTCCCAAAGCGATTTCGAGGTTGTTGAACCCCATGGTGTGCATCGTGTTGGTCGTCAAGACTTCATGATTTGTTCGGTTTGGCCCGTTTCTTGGACTATTACTCACTGTTTTGGGGTGCGGGTGATTTCCGGATTTGCAAACTCCGGGGTGCGTTTAAGTGTCCGTCGTTGACCCTCGCAATTTTGGCGATTCTGGTCCGTTTGATGCACTATTACTCACGTTTTGGGGTCCTAGGCGATTTTCACGATTGGCGATCGAGTGCGTTTACGTGTCGGTCATCAACAATGGCAGTTTGGGCGATTCTGGCCCGTTCTTGGACTATTACTATGTTTTGGGGTCGGGTGATTTCCACGATTGGCGAACACGGGGTGTGTTTACGTGTCGGTCATCAACACTCATAGTTTTGGTGTCGATTCTGGCCCGTTTCGTGAACTATTCCTCACCGTTTGGGCTCTAAGCGATTTCGAGGTTGTTGAACCCAGGGTGTGCTTACGTGTTGGTCGTCAAGAACCGCAGATTTGGGCGGTTCTGCCCGTTTCTTGCACTATTGCTCACTGTTTGAGTGCGGGTGATTTCGAGATTAGCGAACCCGGGGTGCGTTTAAGTGTCCGTCGTCAACTTTTCGCAATTTTGGCGATTCTGGTCCGTTTGATACACTATTACTCACGGTTTTGGGGTCCCAGGCGATTTTCATGATTGGCGATCCCTAAGTGCGTTTGCGTGTAGGTCATCAACAATGGCAGCTTGGGCGATTGGGCCCGTTCTTGGACTATTACTCTACTTTTGGGGCCGGGTGATTTCCACGATTGACAAACACCGGGGTGTGATTACGTGTCAGTCATCAACACTCACAATTTTGATCGATTCTGGTCCGTTTCATGCACTATTACTCACCGTTTTGGGGTCTCGAGCAATTTCCACGATTGACGATCTCTGGGGTGCGTTTACGTGTCGGTCATCAACACTCGAAGTTTTGGTTGATTCTGGCTCGTTTCGTGGACTATTACTCACCGTTTTTGGGTCCCAAAGCGATTTCCATGGTTGTTGAACCCCAAGGTGTGCTTACATGTTGGTCATCAAGACTCATGAGTTTGGACGGTTCTGCCCGTTTCTTGGACTATTACTCACTGTTTTTGGGGTGCGGGTGATTTCCATGATTGCGAATCCGGGGTGCGTTTACGTGTCCGTCGTCAACACTTTTTTCATAATTTGGCGATTCTGGTCCGTTTGATGCACTATTCTTGACCGTTTTGGGCTCCCAGGCGATTTTCATGATTGGCGATCGGCGTGCGTTCGTGTCGGTCATCAACAATGGCAGCTTGGGCCTATTCGACCCGTTTCTGGACTATTACTCTGTTTTGGTGGTCGGGTGATTTCCACGATTGGCGAACACGGGGTGCGTTTGCGTCGGTCATCAACACTCACAGTTTTGGTGATTCTGGCCCGTTTCGTGAACTATTCCTCCTGTTTTGGGCTCCCAAGCGATTTCGAGTTGTTGAACCCCATGGTGTGCATCGTGTTGGTCGTCAAGACTTCGCGATTTGTTCGGTTTGGCCCGTTTCATGGACTATTACTCACTGTTTTGGGGTGCGGAGTGATTTCCGGATTAACGAACTCCGAGTGCGTTTAAGTGTCGTCGTTGACCCTCGCAATTTTGGCGATTCTGGTCCGTTTGATACACTATTACTCACCGTTTTGGGGTTCCTAGGCGATTTTCATGATTGCGATCCGAAGTGCGTTTACGTGTCGGTCATCAACAATGGCAGTTTGGGCGATTCTGGCCCGTTCTTGCACTATTACTATGTTTTGGGGTCGGGTGATTTCCACGATTGGCGAACACGGGGAGTGCGTTTACGTGCGGTCATCAACACTCCGATTTTGGTGATTACGGCCCGTTTAGTGAACTATTCCTCACCGTTTGGGCTCTAAAGCGATTTCGGGGTTGTTGAACCCGGGGTGTGCTTACGTGTTGGTCGTCAAGAATCGCATGATTTGGGCGGTTCTGGCCCGTTTCTTGGACTATTGCTCACTGTTTGGGGAATGCGGGTGATTTCGAGGATTGGCGAACCCGAGGTGCGTTTAAGTGTCCGTCGTCAACACTTTTCGCAATTTTGGCGATTCTGGTCCGTTTGATACAATATTACTCACAGTTTTGGGGTCCCAGGCGATTTTCATGATTGGCGATCCCTAGGGTGCGTTTGCGTGTAGGTCATCAACAATGGCAGCTTGGGCGATTCGGGCCCGTTCTTGAACTATTACTCTGTTTTGGGGCCGGGTGATTTCCACGATTGACAAATACTTGGGGTGCGATTACGTGTCGATCATCAACACTCACAATTTTGATCGATTGTGGTCCGTTTCATGCAATATTACTCACCGTTTTGGGGTCTCATAGCAATTTCCACGATTGGCGATCTCGGGAGTGCGTTTACGTGTCGGTCATCAACACTCACAGTTTTGGTTGATTCTGGCTCGTTTAGTGGACTATTACTCACCGTTTTGGGTCCCTGGCGATTTCCATGGTTGTTGAACCCCAAGGTGTGCTTACATGTTGGTCCTCAAGACTGCATTGATTTGGACGGTTTTGGCCCGTTTCTTGGACTATTACTCACTTTGTTTTGGGGTGCGGGTGATTTCCATGATTGGCGAATCCCGGGGTGCGTTTACGTGTCCGTCGTCAACATTTCGCAATTTTGGCGATTCTGGTCCGTTTGATGCACTATTACTGACCGTTTTGGGCTCGGGCGATTTTCATGATTGATGATCCCGAGTGCGTTTCGTGTCGGTCATCAACAATGGCAGCTTGGGCCTATTCGACCCGTTTCTTGGACTATTACTCTGTTTGGGGTCCGGGTGATTTCCCGATTGGTGAACACGAAGTGCGTTCGCGTCGGTCATCAACACTCCACAGTTTTGGTCGATTCTGGCCCGTTCGTGAACTATTCCTCACTGTTTTGGGCTCCAAAGCGATTTCGGGGTTGTTGAACCCCATGGTGTGCATCGTGTTGGTCGTCAAGACTATCGCGGTTGTTCGGTTTGGCCCGTTTCTTGGACTATTACTCACTGTTTTTGGGGTGCGGGTGATTTCCGGATTGAGCGAACTCGGAGTGCGTTTAAGTGTCCGTCGTTGACCCTCGCAATTTTGGCGATTCTGGTCCGTTTGATGCACTATTACTCACCGTTTTGGGGTCCTAGGCGATTTTCACGATTGGCGATCCGAGGTGCGTTTACGTGTCGGTCATCAACAATGGCAGTTTGGGCGATTCTGGCCCGTTCTTGGACTATTACTATGTTTTGGGGTCGGGTGATTTCCGATTGGCGAACACCGGGTGCGTTTACGTGTCGGTCATCAACACTCACAGTTTTGGTGATTCTGGCCCGTTTGTGAACTATTCCTCACCGTTTTTGGGCTCCTAAGCGATTTCGGGGTTGTTGAACCGGGGGTGTGCTTACGTGTTGGTCGTCAAGAATCTTGATTTGGGCGGTTCTGGCCCGTTTCTTGGACTATTGCTCACTGTTTGGGGTGCGGGTGATTTCAGGATTAGCGAACCGGGAGTGCGTTTAAGTGTCCGTCGTCAACTTTTCGCAATTTGGCGATTCTGGTCCGTTTGATACAATATTACTCACAGTTTTGGGGTCCAGGCGATTTTCATGATTGGCGATCCCTAAGTGCGTTTGCGTGTAGGTCATCAACAATGGCAGCTTGGGCGATTGGGCGTTCTTAGACTATTACTCTGTTTTGGGGCCGGGTGATTTCCACGATTGACAAACCTGAGGTGCGATTCGTGTCGATCATCAACACTCACAATTTTGATCGATTCTGGTCCGTTTCATGCAATTACTCACCGTTTTGGGGTCTCATAGCAATTTCACGATTGGCGATCTCGAAGTGCGTTACGTGTCGGTCATCAACACTCCACAGTTTTGGTTGATTCTGGCTCGTTTCGTGGACTATTACTCACCGTTTTGGGTCCCAGCGATTTCCATGGTTGTTGAACCCCAAGATGTGCTTACATGTTGGTCCTCAAGACTCGCTTGATTTGGACGGTTCTGGCCGTTTCTTGGACTATTACTCACTGTTTTGGGGTGCGGGTGATTTCCATGATTAGCGAATCTCAGGAGTGCGTTTCGTGTCCGTCGTCAACATTCGCAATTTTGGCGATTCTGGTCCGTTTGATGCACTATTACTCACCGTTTTGGGCTCCCGTGATTAGGCGATTTTACGATTGGCGATCGAGTGCGTTCGTGTCGGTCATCAACAATGGCAGTTTGGGCTATTCGACCCGTTCTTGGACTATTACTATGTTTTGGGGTCCGGGTGATTTCCACGATTGGCGAACACGGCGAGTGCGTTTACGTGTCGGTCATCAACACTCACGATTTTGGTCGATTCTGGCCCGTTTAAGTGAACTATTCCTCACCGTTTTGGGCTCCCTAAGCGATTTCCAGGTTGTTGAACCCGGGGTGTGCTTACGTGTTGGTCGTCAAGAATGCGATTTGGGCGGTTATGGCCGTTCTTGGACTATTGCTCCTTGTTTGAGGGTGCGGGGTGATTTCGAGTTAGCGAACCCGAAGTGCGTTTAAGTGTCGTCGTCAACACTCGCAATTTTGGCGATTCTGGTCCGTTTGATACAATATTACTCACGGTTTTGGGGTCCGGGCGATTTTCATGATTGGCGATCCCAAAGTGCGTTTCGTGTCGGTCATCAACAATGGCAGCTTGGGCCGATTCGGGCCTGTTTCTTGGACTGTTACTCTCTTTTTGGGGTCCCCGAGTGATTTACACGATTGACAAACACCGGGGTGTGATTACGTGTCAGTCATCAACACTCACAATTTTGATCGATTCTGGTCCGTTTCATGCACTATTACTCACCGTTTTGGGGTCCCAGAGCAATTTCCACGAGTGACGATCTCCGGGGTGCGTTTATGTGTCGGTCATCAACACTCGCAGTTTTGGTTGATTCTGGCTCGTTTCGTGGACTATTACTCACCGTTTTTGGGTCCCAAAGCGATTTCCATGGTTGTTGAACCCCAAATTGTGCTTATGTTGGTCCTCAAGACTTCATGATTTGGACGGTTCTGGCCCGTTTCTTGGACTATTACTCACTGTTTTTGGGGTGCGGAGTGATTTCCATGATTGATGAATCTCGAGGGTGCGTTTACGTGTCCGTCGTCAACACTTCATAATTTGGCGATTCTGGTCCGTTTGATACACTATTACTCACCGTTTTGGGCTCCCAGGCGATTTTCATGATTGCGATCCTAAGTGCGTTTACGTGTAGGTCATCAACAATGGCAGCAGGCCTATTCCGACCCGTTTCTTGGACTATTACTCTGTTTTGAGGGCCGGTGATTTCCGTTAATGGGTCCGGGTGCGGTTATTTCCATCGATTGGCGAACATCCTCACCGTTTTGGGGCGTTCATAGCGTCGGTCATCAACACTCACAGGATTTTGGTGGATTCCGGCCGTTTTAAGTGAACTATTCCTCACTGTTTTGGGCTCCAAGCGATTTCCGGTTGTTGAACCCCATGGTGTGCATACGTGTTGGTCGTCAAGACTCACGCCGTTTGTTTGGTTTGGCCCGTTTCTTGGACTATTACTCACTTTGTTTTGGGTTGTTGGAGTGATTTCCAGGATTGACGAACTCGGAGTGCGTTTAAGTGTCCGTCGTTGACCCTCGCAATTTTGGCGATTCTGGTCCGTTTGATGCACTATTACTCACCGTTTGAGGGTCCTAGGCGATTTTCACGATTAGCGATCCCAGGAGTGCGTTTACGTGTCGGTCATCAACAATGGCAGTTTGGGCCGATTCTGGCTGTTTCTTGGACTATTACTATGTTTTGGGGTCCGGGTGATTTCCACGATTGGCGAACACGGGTGCGTTTACGTGTCGGTCATCAACACTCACAGTTTTGGTCGATTCTGGCCCGTTTAAGTGAACTATTCCTCACCGTTTTGGGCTCTAGCGATTTCGAGGTTGTTGAACCCGAGAATGTGCTTACGTGTTGGTCGTCAAGAATCGCGGTTTGGGCGGTTCGGCCCGTTTCTTGGACTATTGCTCACTGTTTGGGGTGCGGGTGATTTCGAGATTGGCGAACCCGGGGTGCGTTTAAGTGTCCGTCGTCAACACTTCGCAATTTTGGCGATTCTGGTCCGTTTGATACAATATTACTCACGGTTTTGGGGTCCCAGGCGATTTTCATGATTGGCGATCCCTAAGTGCGTTTGCGTGTAGGTCATCAACAATGGCAGCTTGGGCGATTCGGGCCCGTTCTTGAACTATTACTCTGTTTTGGGGCCGGGTGATTTCCACGATTGACAAACACTTGGGGTGCGATTACGTGTCGGTCATCAACACTCACAATTTTGATCGATTCTGGTCCGTTTCATGCAATATTACTCACGTTTGGGGTCTCATAGCAATTTCCACGATTGGCGATCTCAAAGTGCGTTTACGTGTCGGTCATCAACACTCGCAGTTTTGGTTGATTCCTGCTCGTTTAGTGGACTATTACTCACGTTTTGGGTCCCTAGCGATTTCCATGGTTGTTGAACCCCAAAAGGTGTGCTTTACATGTTGGTCCTCAAGACTCGCATGTTTGGACGGTTACGGCCCGTTTCTTGGACTATTACTCCTGTTTTGGGGTGCCAGGTGATTTCCATGATTGGCGAATCTCGGGAGTGCGTTTACGTGTCCGTCGTCAACACTTTCGCAATTTTGGCGATTCTGGTCCGTTTGATGCACTATGCTGCCGTTTTTGGGTCCAGGCGATTTTCGTGATTGGCGATCGGGGTGCGTTTACGTGTCGGTCATCAACAATGGCAGTTTGGGCCTATTCGACCCGTTTCTTGGACTATTACTGCATTTGGGGTCCGGGTGATTTCCACGATTGGTGAACAAGGGAGGCGCGTTCGCGTCGGTCATCAACACTCATGATTTGGTCGATTCTGGCCCGTTTCTGAACTATTCCTCCTTGTTTTGGGATCCCAAAGCGATTTCGAGGTTATTGAACCCCATGGTGTGCATACGTGTTGATGTCGTCAAGACTCGCAGATTTGGGTCGGTTTTGGCCCGTTTCTTGGACTATTACTCACTGTTTTGAGGTGCGGGTGATTTCGGGATTAACGAACCGGAGTGCGTTTAAGTGTCCGTCGTCAACACTACGCAGTTTTTGGCCGATTCTGGTCCGTTTGATGCACTATTACTCACCGTTTTGCAGGGATCTGGAAGATTTTCCGCGATTAGCGATCGAGAAGTGCGTTCTGATGTCGGTCATCAACAATGGCAGTTTGGGCGCGATTCTGGCCCATTTATTGAACTATTACTACGTTTTGGGGTCCGGGAGTGAATTTTCACGATTGGCCGAACACGGGGTGTGTTTACGTGTCGGTCATCAACACTCACAGTTTTTATCGATTCTGGCCCGTTTAGTGAACTATTCCTCACTGTTTTGGGCTCCCTAGCGATTTCGAGGTTTTAAACCCCAAGTGTGCCCGTGTTGGTCGTCAAGACTTCATGGTTTGGGCAGTTCTGGCCCGTTTCTTGGACTAATACTCACTGTTTGGGGTGCGGGAGTGATTTCGGGATTGGCGAACCCGGGGTGCGTTTAAGTGTCCGTCGTCAACACTTCGCAATTTGGCGATTCTGGTCCGTTTGATACACTATTGCTCACCGGTTTTGGGGTCCGAGGCGATTTTTATGATTGGATTCGACTAGCTCTTTGTCACCTCCATATCGAGAAACATATCCTTAGTCCTTTTCGGTATTTCGGATGTTCTTGACGCTGTCCGATGATCCACTCTGGATTACTTTGGTACCTTCCTGCCAAGCTTCAGCTAAGCATCGTCGGTCGGTACACGCATTGCATACATGATAGAGCCTATGGTTGAAGCATAGGAACATCTTTCATTTCTCTCTATCTTCTCTGTGGTGGGGCATTGAGTCGACTCAATCTTACCTTGTAACACGGTAAAAAACCTTTCTTTGACGTCCATTTTGAACTTTTCAAAACTTTATCAAGGTATGTGCTTTGTGAAAGTCAATCAATCTTGATCTATCTCTATAGATCTTGATGCCCAATATTAACACTTCACGGGTTTTCATTGAAAAACTTTTATTCAAGTATCCTTTTATGCTATCGAAATTCTATATCATTTCCAATCAATAATATATGTCCACATATAATATTAGAAATGCTCTGAGCTCCCCTCACTTTCTTGTAAATCGAGGCTTCTCCAAAGTCTACAAACCCATATGCTTTGATCACACTATCAAGCGTTTATTCATCAGAGGCTGCACCGGACCATAAATTGATCATTGGAGCTTGCACCTTTGTTAGCACTTTTGGATCGACAAAACCTTCTGGTTGCATCATATACAACTCTTCTTCTAAAATCCATTCAAGAATGCAGTTTTAACATCCATTTGCCAAATTTCATAATCATAAAATCGGCAATTGCTAACATGATTGGACAGACTTAAGCATCGCTCTGTGAAAAGTCTCATCATAGTCAACCCCTTGAACTTGTCGAAAACCTTTGCAACAAGTCGAGCTTTGTAACGATTACATTACCATCGGCGTCGGTCTTCTTCAAAGATCCATTTATTTTCAATGGCTTGCCGATCATCGGGCAAGTCAACCAAAGTCCATACTTTGTTCTCATACATGGATCCCATCTCGATTTCATGGCTTCCAGCCATTTTGCGAATCTGGGCTCACCATCGCTTCTTCATAGTTTGTAGGTTAGCCATGGTCAAGTAACATGACTTCGGAATAAGATTACCGTACCACTCGGTGCGTATTTTACTCTGGTTGACCTCGAGGTTCATGAACGATCTGAAGCTTCATGATCATCATCATTAGTTTCCTCACTAATTGGTGTAGTTGTCACGGGAACCATTTCTTGTGATGAACTACTTTCCAATAAGGGAGCGATCGATTATCTCATCAAGTTCTACTTTCCTCCACTCACTTCTTGAGGAAACTCCTTCTCTAGAAAGGATCCGAATTAAACGAAAATCTTGCCTTGGATATGTGATAGAAGGTGTACCCAAGCAGTCTCCTTTGGGTATCCTATGAAGACACATTTTCCGATTTGGGTTCGAGCTTATCTGGTTGAAGTTTCTTTACATAAGCGCCATGACCCCAAACTTTAAAAGCGACAACTTTGGTTTCTTGCCAAACCACAGTTCATAAGGCGTCGTCTCAGCGTTTTGCGGTGTCCTATTTAGCGTGAATCGGCCGTCTCTAAAGCATAACCCCAAAGCGATAGCGGTAAATCGGAAATAGACATCATAGATGCACCATATCTAGTAAAATACGATTCTGACGTTCGGACACACCATTTCTCTGTGGTGTTCGGGTGGCGTGATTCTTGAACTATTCCACATTGTTTCAAATGTAAACCAAACTCGTAACTCAAATATTCTCCTCCACGATCAGATCGTAGAAACTTTATTTTCTTATTACGATGATTTTCCACTTCACTCTGAAATTCTTTGAACTTTTCAAATGTTTCAGATTTGTGTTTCATTAAGTAGATATACCCATATCTGCTCAAATCATCTGTGAAGGTGAAAATACGATACCTTGCGTGCCTCAACATTCATTGGACCACAAACATCGGTATGTATGATTTCCAACAAATCAGTTGCTCGCTCCATAGTTCCGGAGAGCGGCGTTTTGGTCATCTTGCCCATGAGGCCGCAGTTACTGAAGTACCAAGTGATTCATAATCAAGTGATTCCGAAGCCCATCGGTATGGAGTTTCTTCATGCGTTTTACACGATATGACCCTAAGCGGCGTGCCACAAATAAGTTGCACTATCATTATCGACTCTGCATCTTTTGGCTTCAACATTATGAATATGTGTATCACTCTGTCGAGATTCAACAAGAATAGACCATTCTTCAAGGGTGCATGACCATAAAGATATTACTCATATAAATAGAACAACCATTATTCTCTGATTTAAATGAATAACCGTCTCGCATTAAACAAGATCCAGATATAATGTTCATGCTCAGCGTGGCACCAAATAACAATTATTTAGGTCTAAAACTAATCCGAAGGTAGATGTAGAGGTAGCGTGCCGACCGCGATCACATTGACTTTGGAACCATTTCCCAGCGCATCGTCACCTCGTCCTTTGCGTGCTCGTCTATTCCGTAGTCCTGTTTGAGTTGCAAATATTAGCACAGAACCGTATCAAATACCAGTGCTACTCGAGCTCTAGTAAGGTACATCAATAACATGTATATCACATATACCTTTGTTCACCTTGCCATCCTTTTTATCCGCCAAATACTTGGGGCAGTTCCGCTTCCGATGTCGATCGCTTGCGTAAAACACTCAGTTTCAGGCTTAGGTCAGACTTGGGTTTCTTCTCTTGATCAGCAACTTTCTTGCTGTTCTTTTGAATTTCCTTCTTCTTCCCTTTGCCCTTTTCTTGAAACTAGTGGTCTTGTTGACCATCAACACTTGATGCTCTTTCTTGATTTCTACCTCCGGCTTTTAGCATCGCGAAGAGCTCGAGAATTGTCTTAGTCATCCTTGCATATTATAGTTCATCCGAGCTCTTGTAGCTTGGTGGCGTGATTGGAGAATTCTCAATGACACTATCATCCGGAAGATTAACTCCCAGCTGAATTAAGTGATTGTTATACCCGGACATTTTGAGTATGTGCTCGCAGAACTATTCTCCTCCATCTTGCAGCTATAGAACTTATTGGAACTTCATATCTCTCAATCCGGGCATTTGCTTGAAATATTAACTTCAACTCCTGGAACATCTCATATGCTCCATGGCGTTCAAGCGTCGTTGAAGACCGGTTCTAAGCCGTAAGCATAGCTACTGAACTATAGAGTAGTCATCAGCTCTGCTTTGAGGCGTTCACAACAGGCTCGGCATCTGCTGACGAGCCTGTCACCCAGGTGCTTCGGGGCGTAATTTTACTGCAGCAATGAGGATAATCCTCAAATTCGGACCCATCCGTGTAATTACTACCATCATCTTTCAACTTTGCTTTCTCAAGGCAGATTAAAATTCAGCGGAACAACAGCACGAGCCATCAGTCTACGAGTAAACATAGACAAGCAAAATACTATCGGTACTAAGTTCATGATAAATTTAAGTTCAATTAATCATATTAATAAACTCCCACTTAGACATACATCTCTCTAGTCATCTAAGTGATCACGTGATCCAAATCAACTAAACCATGTCCGATCATCCGTGAGGCGGAGTAGTTTCAATGGTGAACATCACTATGTTGATCATATCTACTATATGATTCACGTTCGACCTTTCGGTCTCCGTGTTCGAGGCCATATCTGTTATATGCTAGGCTCGTCAAGCTTAACCTGAGTATTCGCGTGTGCAACTGTTTTGCACCGTTGTAGATGGGCGTAGAACTTATCACACCGATCATCACGTGGTATGCAGGTACTCTGAACTTTGCAGCGGTGCATACTCGAGGAGAACACTTCTTGATAATTTTAGTGAGAGATCATCTTATAATGCTACCGTCAAACAAAGCAAGATAAGATGCATAAAGGATAAACATCACATGCAATCAATATAAGTGATATGATATGGTCATCATCATCTTGTGCTTGTGATCTCCATCGCCGAAACACCGTCAAGATCACCATCGTCACCGGTGCGACACCTTGATCTCCATCGTAGCATCGTTGTCGTCTGCCAACTATTGCTTCTCGACTATCGCTACTCCTTAGTGATAAAGTAAAAGCAATTACATGGCGTTGCATTTCATACAATAAGCGACAACCATATGGCTCTGCCGATTGCGATAACTCGGTTACAAAACATGATCATCTCATACAATAAAATATAGCATCCGTCTTGACCATCATCATCACATCATGCCTGCAAAAACAAGTTAGGCGTCCTCTACTTTGTTGTTGCAAGTTTTACGTGGCTGCTATGGGCTGAGCAGAACCGTTCTTACCTCGCATCAAAACCACAGCGATAGCCGTCAAATAGACTCGTTTAACCTTCTCAAGGACGGGCGTATGCCGACTCGATTCAACTAAAGTGAGAGAGCGAGACACCGCCGGTCACCTTTAAGCACGAGTGCTCGGGCGGTGAAACCAGTCTCAGCGTAAGCGTCTGGCGTAATGTCGGTCCGGGCGCTTCATCTCACAATACCGCTGAACAAAGTATGACATGCTGGTAGGTAGTATGACTTGTATCGTCCACAACTCACTTGTGTTCTACGTGCATATGACATCAGCGCATAAAACCAGGCTCGGATGCCCTTGTTGGGGAGCGTGGTAATTTCAAAAATTTCCTACGATCACGCCAAGACCATGGTGATGGCATAAGCGAGAGGAAGTGTCTGTCCACGTACCCTCGTGAACCCGGCGAGGCGTTATAACAGCAGCGGTTGATGTGGTAATGCGTCTTCACGATCCGACGATCCAAGCACCGAGCGTCGGCACCTCCGAGTTACTGCTGCGTTCAGCTTCGATGGCGATCCCGGACTCCGATCCAGCAAAGTGTCGAGGATGAGTTCCGTCAGCCAGGCGGTGGTGGCGATGTTGATGCTCCACCGGCGCGGGGCTTCGCCTAAGCTCCTGACGATATGACTTCTCGGCGCGGGGCCGGCAAGCACGCTGACGATATGACCGAAGTGGAATATGGTGGAAGGGCACCGCTGCGGCTAAGGAAAGATCCGTAGATCAACTTGTGTATCATGGGTGCCCTGCCCGTATATAAAGAGACAAGGAGGTGGCGGCCCAGGGGGCGCGCCAAGGAGGATCCTACTCCCACGGAGTGGACTTCCTCCTAGTTGGATTAGGATTGGAGGAGGGAGAGAGGAAGGCGCCCCCTCTCCTTGTCCTATTCCGGACCCGAGAGGGGGAGGCGCGCAGCCACCAGCCTGCCCTTCCTCTTCTCCCTTGTGGCCCATGAGGCCCATATACCCCGGGGTTCAGTAACCCCGGTGTTACATAACATCCATGTTTTCACTCGGAACCTTTCAGAAGTCAAACATAGGCTTCAATATATCAATCTTTATGTCTCGACCATTTGAGACTCCTCGTCATGTCCGTGATCACATCGGGACTCGAACAAACCGGTGCATCAATACTTATAAACTCATAATGAAGCTGTCCGAAGCGTTAAGCGTGCGGACCCTACGGGTTCGAGAACTATGTAGACATGACCTAGAACCATTCTCGGTCAATAACCAATATGCGGAACCTGGATGCCCATATTGGTTCCTACATATTCTCGAAGATCTTTATCGGTCAAACCGCATAACGACATCGTTGTTCCTTTGTCATCGGTATGTTACTTACCGAGATTCGATCGTCGGTATCAATACCTAGTTCAATCTCGTTGCAGGTGAAGTCTCTTTACTCGTTCCGTAATACATCATCTCACAACTAACTCATTAGTTGTAATGCTTGCAAAGGCTTAGGTGATGTGTATTACGAGAAACCTGAGATACCTCTCCAACGATCGGGTGACAAAACCTAATCTGAAATCGTCAACCCAACAAGTACCTTTGGAAACCTGTAGTACTCCTTTATAATCATCCGATTCGTTGGCGTTTGGTAGTACCAAAGTGTTCCTCCGGTAAATGGGGTTGCATAATCTCAATTGGGAAATATGGGTCATGAAAACATTAACAT